>OX235273.1:28445419-28484926 GCA_944472155.2 Trichobilharzia szidati
CATCGGCAAAACTTGAAAGATTAGATAGTGAGCAACTTGGAGAAATGTACATGTTTGTGATAAAGATGTGTTTATATTTGGGGAGATGTTTGGGACGACATTTGACGGTGATGCAGTCTATGAAGTCATTTGAGAATGAGAAGCAAACATTATTAGAAATAGACCATTTTGAGTTAATAAAAGTTGCAACTCCACCCCCGCTTTTCTTATTACAACATATTCGGTCTTGTCTAAATAGGATGAAGTCCTTTAGAGAGATGAGATTGTCATCGTACAGTTCGTGTAACCATGTTTCTTGTAATGTGATTATCGCAGTATTGTGATAAGTGTCAGTGGACATCAAAGATTGTAGGTACATAATTTTGTTAGGCAGAGAGCGGCAGTTGGTGTTCATTATGACAGGGACCGTGGTTAAGTGTATTGGTGTACGTTTAAGAGCTCTTTGCCAGCCACTACGATGCTTCCTCCATGGCTTCTTGGGAATATGAAAGTCATTGGGTCGTAAATGAATGATAAAGTTGCGAGAGTAAATAATCCTTTTGGAATTCATATTTGGGTGATAAATAAATGGAGTAAATGGTAGGTTGGATGCAATATGTAGATTTTATGATAGCAGGCCCAAAAATTCAAACAGGCCGCCAAGGTCAAGGTCGCATGATGAACAATGACAGCCTGTTTCCGATCGACATGCGTACACGGAAACTGCTCATGTCAACCGATGATGCTTCTTTACCAAATATAAATTACGGAAACAACAGACGACCAGTGATACAATTACATATTTCGATGTGAATACTTTTAGGTAGCAAAGAAAACTACAAAGAATTTTTGAAGTGAATTCTCGAATTATTCAACTCACTGACAGAAGAAGAATGATGAATGGAATGCCCATGACAAAGAATCCTTCCTAGAATTCAATGAAGGAAACAGAATACTATCAGTGTACTGTAGGGAAGATTTAAATTATATATAATTGGATCAGAAATACTTTGAAATAAAAGGTGAGCTCGTGTGTGGTAAATATTTGAACACTATCAAATTCGGATTCACACATGTAGAGTAGCAATATTCTTTTCAATCAAATCTGATCAGGCTTTAATCTAATACACATCGTTCTTACAAATGAATACGAAGTATTCACCCATAAGGGTGATTTCTCCAAAGGAAGACACGATTGTGAATACAATGTATGCAACTACTCATAAAGGCATGCATGCTAATAAAAAATACTGTGAGTGGAACATACTGAGATAAAAATTATTAAGCAATTGAAATTGTAATGGAAGTGAGGAAACTGCGTTTCGATGAAGATGCATGAAGACAATAGCAGGTTTCTCATTTACCAATTAAATATATATGTATGCATGGTTGGTGGTATTTCTGTTGGTGGTTGTGTTGGTCTGGTCATTTGATTGGGTTCCAATACTATTTCCGTTGAGGAGATTTCATCGATTACAATCACTATCGATTATACTTTAACTGCAACTGTGGTGGTTTGATAGAGACGTTGTGTTCCGACGGAATATTATTATCACACATTCTCACAGTTCATTTCGGTATTCGCAACAGAATATAATATATCTATTTGAACATCCGGTTTGTTGCTAGTGTCATAATAATATTCTCACAGTTGAATACTGCGTTAGCAACGGAGTACTATGTATTTGAACATTATATTTCCTGCCGTTTAATGTCAGCCCTTAAATCACACACTCAGTGAATGATTAAAGAATATAAAGCTATTTCTATGTAAATAGCGGTTTGAAAAATGATCAATGCTTCCATGTCTGGCCTTCTACTGTTACACTACTATTACTACGTCTATCTGCACATTTCCTTGTGTAAACGATGAAGCCACATTTCATGATCCTCCCTAACGTCAATTTCTTTAATTCCTCATATTTGATTTCAACACAATTGAATTTATTTATTTCATAGCCAATCTGATTATTGACATTCTCCATGGCGGTTCTCAGCTCCTGATAATGCGATAAGTGAACACCCTGAAATTGTGAACATAGGTGCATCACATCTTCCTTATTTTCAATATTTCAGTGCAATGTTGTTGATCATGCATTTCACTATTTCAAACGCTCATATTTTGCAATGCTGAACTTGATTTTAATTTTCACGTGTAATTCTCAACCACAAGATGATTAGTTATATGAAACAGCAAACAGAAAAGAAAGTTACTCACAATCTCTTGGCGCCTTATGAAAAAAATTCCAGCAAGAATTATTCCTGAGAGAAACACCGGCAGGAAGTATCCAATATAACCTTCTGCAGTTTTTGTCAGATCAGTCTTGACTTTGTATCCCAGAAACAATCCCAGCGCACACACGAGAAGGACAACACACCAAACAATCACGGAAACTATTCTTACCTCATGCGTTGCGAGTACATATAAAATAACGGCCAAAAAGATCGCCTATGTGTATATAGCAGAAATGAAAATAGAAGTGAGAATATGAATAGAAAATGTATTTCTAAATTACAAATTTGTTTTGTAATCACACTAATTTCTATTCATCATGTCATTCACAAACCTAATTCGAGAAAATAAGTGTGCTAATATACTTTTACCCATGAAGTATGTAAAATGAGGCAATCAGCGCGAAACCTGCCTGGGTCCATGTTCTATGCATGGTGCTAGTCATCCAGAATGCTTATCTGCGATCCAGCCTCAGATTTTCGAACCTATGATATCTGGTGCTGCAGTCATAAACCAGTCCACCAAGACATTTGGACTGATGATTGATGGACTTTAGCTCAGATTGAAACCTGAAGGCACCAGAACTCTGGATCATTCGTCATTGCTTCATCATTTGAAGCTAGTCATTATGACCCCTGAGTGGTTCAGTATTCATTTAATAATCACAGTAATTCTACTAATGTCATCACTAATCATGTCATTGTATGACAAATTGTGATTTCCCTTTGTAGTATTTAAAAATGAAATACGTGAAATAAATATACACACCACTCCTTATAGGCATGCACAGATATAACTTACATAAAAGCATAGGAAAATGAATCCAACGAATGGTTTATCCTGTGTTGCATCGACGAATAGAAGGACGAAGACAACTATAATGGCCAAGGGGCTGTATTCAGAAAAAGTTGGGAATGAAAATGAACCAGTTTGAAGTAGTTACCTTGTAATTAGAATTCTTTTATTCATCACATTCTATGCATAAATATTACCTTTGTTGGCTTGGAAACAACCTCGAATTAAATGAACTTATGAAAGTGTTTCACGACATAGGCTTATGAATGACATGAGCAATTGTGAAGCAATCAGGTCCATCTAGATGGTCGGCCTGAGTAAACTACACATAACCTCGAAGTAAAGCGACTGTAGACGACATGGAATGTTGCGATTACGGCGACCTGGCTAGCGTAACTGCTGCTTTACTTGAGTGATTTCCAGACTACTCGTATCAATCTGTGGTTAAGACCAAGTTGACTGCAACTGATGGTATTAAACACATAAATAATTATTTGTATATTCTTTGTTTTCCTAGCAAAACTGCCGTGAGCAGTGGGGAATTCGGAAGTCGTTTCGCTATTCTTCATGCTGATGTGAAACTGAAAGTAGAATATTCGAATGTATATTTGGCAAACAAGTGTCCATCTTGTGCTGTTGAGCTCTACGAGAACTGAATGTTATTACAGTTGTGAATACTGGTATGCATAGGTGGATCCTGAAAGACGTGAAGTGGCACCATCGATTTCTCACACAGTAGATGTATCAATAAACATTATAAATTATACTTTACATAATGCCAACAACGAATAATTAGGGATTCATTAAACCTACCTGAAAATCGCTATCACCAGGAGTCCATATTTTGTTTCCCATACAAAATCAAAACTGAACATAAAAACAATTTCTACTTTGAAAGCAACTTGAGGTACTTACAAGTAAATACCGGACATCACAATGACCGTGGTGACTATGACCAGTATCACTGTGAATACAATCACCTAATACAATTATCTTCAACATAAATTCCACCTACGCGTTGGTAGTATTTAGAGTCACTGATCACTTTTGACTGTTTCTTTCTTCTTTCATCGCTCGTTAGTTGTTCGTTGTGCCCATGATATGAAATGGCTTTGCATTCGTACGAATGAAAATTTGTCTTCAAGTGATTGCAGCACAAAACAGTCAATGTCATAATCACAATCATCATCATCACTGACGGGATATTACACTTCAAAAATTAAAATACTATGAATTTCACTTCTCAACTAATATATTTATATACATATAT
Source organism: Trichobilharzia szidati (assembly GCA_944472155.2). Lineage (NCBI taxonomy): Eukaryota > Metazoa > Platyhelminthes > Trematoda > Strigeidida > Schistosomatidae > Trichobilharzia > Trichobilharzia szidati. The sequence goes on from OX235273.1 coordinate 28,449,697, forward strand.
AATCATTGTCTATCTATCCGTCGATTAGTTAGATAACCAATCATGTACGACCAGCTTACATGATTATATTCGAATGTCAGTTACATATTCATGTGTGTCTTGAAATTACTTTCTACAATAAAGCCATTGAAATGTGAGCCTGGATGTGTGACAGACAAACAGATTGTGGGAAGTAATCCCATCTATCTGATATTGTAAGGAAATGAGTTATGTACATATTGACAGGAAATTATGTTTATATCAGTACTTGAAATACACAGTTAATCTTATCAATCCATACATTTCAGTGATATATTGAGACTGAACCTTCCTTTACATCTTTCATGAAACCTTCGTGATCCAACAATGTCGTCAATCAGTAGAAATTCATGAACACATTGTTCATGATGTCACACTGAACGTTGTTGTTTCTGGATCATAAATCTGCAGAGATCTCAAAATCAGCACCCAACCAACACATTTCCAATAGGTGCATAATAACAAGCAACATCAGAGCTTCGTCGATAACCTCCAGAGGGAGCGGCTCAACTATAATATAGTAAACAATGTAAACAACAAAATGAATAGTGACTGATGTTTAGTCACTATGAAGAGTTTATTTCTGGATCCCAGACAATACTGCACTCATATGATCTGGAAGTCTTGACTTCTGCTGTATGCACCACACACATAGTAACATTCATCTAGTACGTTTGAAGTTTCTTGCTAATAATAATAATAATGGTTCTTATTTTTATCCTTCCCTTCACTTCGAACAAATATCAATGAAGTGAAGGGAAGGATAAAAATAAGAACCATTATTATTATTATTAGCAAGAAACTTCAAACGTACTAGATGAATGTTACTATGCATACAGCAGTGCGGCAAACCGACAAAGAACCTACGACTCAACAAATATCTCGAAAGAAATGAAGAGATCCACAGAATCATCAGTGAACTAACTGCCATCAGACTTGACATTGAGCAATTGAAATCCAAACTGAAAAGTACTGTGAATTACAAGGATTTTCAAAGTTACTCCAGATAGCTGAAATGTCAAGTTCGACTGCATTCAGTAAATCCAGACACACTCAAATTAGAAAGTTTAACAAATTAATGGAAAAAAATATCCCGTTAAAGAGAAAGATTTCAACAATGAAATGCTGTCAAACATCGATAAAACAAAACAAGTGGGTGATTTACCTCAAACACGAGCACTGAGTTCTGATGAAATAAAATTACTTGAAAAGGGATTAAACTTCAACCATGAAGTCAGCTTTAGAGGACTATAGTGAATAGGCTGAAATAGTAACATGCTACTGAAGCCCCATGTTCCTCAAGCAACTTATGGAAATAATAGTAATAACACAATTTTAGCTAACCACTGTTCTATTAAAATGAATTCATTTAAACACATAGGTTAACCATGGTGTTTTTTTCCACAAAGAATAATTAGTTAAGCATTTCTACGAACCATTTTAATTCACACTAGACTTTAGATTGTTTGATTGAAGTTTTTTGAAATTGTACTAATTGTTCGACATGAATATTTGAGTTAGGCTAATAAGATAAAAGAATAAAGATATCTGGAGGGTTTCTCCATTTAAAAATAAATATGAATTTCATTATGGCTGCAGTATTATTTTGCTGTAGACATGCACTGTAGATGACCTTGTTACAGATCATGTAGAATGTCAATGGACATTTTAAACGGAAGTATTCACTATGAAGTTTGTGAAATACGACCCAAAATCTCAACTGAACTGAATCACTTCAAATATTTAAGATAGATAATAAGTAATATCTTATTGTATTTGTAGAAGTATTTAAATATTTTCTAAGAATCAAAATATTTGAAGGAAGGGAGTGCATTTTCATCAATCGCCCAACATTTGTCCTTTTATCTTGTTACCTGTGAAGTTAAAATGCCTTATTCGATAATATGCTCCTTCAGACGGTCATGAACTTTACCTGTTGTTCACTTGCTTCATACTGTTTGAACCCAATGCACGACGGGAATGGTAATTTGTCAGTTTTCTGAAAACTCATCAAAGATACCATTTCGAAATTGCAAAAGATTGATCATTGAACAAACAATATCCTTTTCTATAACTTCATCATCAGACTGTACAGATATCTATCCATTAAAATGATAGAATGATTGTTAATGACAACATTAGTGGTTTTTAAAATAGTAACATCGAATCACTTGGATCAGGCTTCAGAAAATTATTTCCAAGTAGACTGCTAATAGATGTTAGTCCAAAATGTATGTATGTAGTATAATGTAAAATTGTAATACTAAAGTAAATGGTTATGAGTGACAACGAATATACAGTAATAAATTATCTTCGAGTTCGTCTTCTACATACAGCTGAAGCAATGGGAATTCACCTGAAGAAGTCAAACCTGTGTGTTCAGAAGAAATTTGTATAGCCACTTTCCTTACCTTGGCTGGCCATCGTTACATGAATATATAAACCGGACTACTTCACCCCTCTCCCCTCTAAACCTTTAAAAATTATGATTGTCCATATTATTTTATTATTTTTCCAACTACTTTATCTTTAATTACACGTTATCCCTGTAAAATTATTTTATTCTTATGACCACTTCATCCTTAGTTACGAGTTATCATTGTCCGAATAGTTTTATTTTCTTTAACAATCTAGTACGTATTCAACCTGTGCACACGCTTATTCCTTAATTACTCTTCGTTTTTTCCAATTTTATGCATTATGCAATCCACGTGCTGTAACCATTTCTACCTTTTAATTGTTTCCATTCATTTTCTTCGTTAATTATCACCCCATTGACATTTTGGCACTGAATAATTATTGTTAACAAACACATCGCCACTTGATTGATAAATTATTGTGTATTGTAATAAAAATGCTATATATATTAGGGTAGCGCCGGAGATGAGGATCTAATTGAAAAGCAAATATTTCTTCGCCCAAACCTTCCGTTTTTTAAATTCTCAGGAGTAATGTTCACATTGATCATAAACTTCAGATGGATGAGTGACCTTGTCAAGGACGGGGGTAGAGAAAAAGGGTTATTTGGGGTTGAAATTCATGTGCGTTGTGTGTGTGTTGTCAGTGTGTAGGCTAAAAACTACGTTTAAATAAGAAAACAAAAGGTTAGTTAATCCAAGTGTGATGACAAGCGGTAGGGGGATTTATATGTACAGGATGGATGGCCATAACTAAAGGGTGGTGTAATAAGATATTTATGAATTTGTAAACTCCAAAGTATGCCAGAGCAGTAACAGTGATTTGACCTGTTTCTTCTGTACATAGAACACTGGTTGTCTCAGTCGAATCACGAAAGCCTCTGCTGTTTGGCGTGTGCGGTACCTGAATGATTCGGGCAATTTGTTTGGCACCCGGTAGATGACGGAGAAGGACTCTTCAATATTGCCTTTGTGGTCATTTTGAGCCAGGTGTTCTAATACGGAGCTATTGATATTTCTAAGTACACCTGTATTTAGCCACACAGTTAGATGTTACCGAACACGAAAAACCAAATGCCCAGAGCAACGCAATATAACTCGCTCAACAGGCGCAGTTGGATTGGCAAATACAACTAGAACTGGCTAGTCTAGGTACTTCATCTTTCAATCGAAGGATCAAAACCGGTCATGTAAAAAATAAGACTCGTAGTTTGCCAGTGTTAAAAGTTCCTTGAACAGATTTTCCTAATTTCATTGTAATTATTTCACTAGGTATATCGCCCTTTAATTGCAGTCGTATATATAAGGCTACTTATTTACGAATAGTGAGAAGTCCTTTTCAACTTTGTCAGTCATATGTTTCCTGACGAATTTGGCTGGATAGCTATTTTCGATCAAGATATCGTATACAATCCTTAGTTCGTCTTCAATTATCCCTGTGGCTGAGGGTCCTTAATAAATTTCGTTTAAACTGAAGAGCAATGAAGTTGCGAACATGTTTATATTGTCCTGTCCATGTGCTTTTCCTATACAGATTTCTCCTTATACCACCATCTGGTTCTCTTGCAACGGAGACATCCAGGAAGGCAACTCTATTTTGGGATTCCTCTTCACAAGTGAATTTCAAAGCAGAATGTACTGTTTTGAAATGAGTACCTAATGTGTTGCTATCTGAATTATTATCACAAAAGTAAAAATGGCATCCACATATTGGCAATAAAATGAGAATTTTTCTACTAGGCTGTTCAAAGGACCATTCTCTTATTTACTTAGAAAGAAATCTGCCAACATAGGTCCCAGTGGGGAACCCATTGCCACCTAGCCTACTTGTCTCTAGAGTGTGCCATCAAATTAAAAATTTATAATTCTTGTATGGCTAATTTTATTTTCGTAGTCTTAATATTTGCCTTCACAGACGCAGTTCCCCCTACTTTGTTATTTCTTGTCATAGAATTGAACAAAAAATGGACATTGCCTAACCGTTTAACTTGTGCCAACTGAAAGTTGATTTATCTAATACATCTTTGTGGAGAAAACCAAGAGGTTTAACAAAGGCACTTTTTCGCAGATTTCAATTTGAAAAGCTGTACAAGTGTAATCAGCACACACATTCACAAATTTACATCATTAAAATAGTCACCTAGTTCGACATCAAAATGGAGGCGAGATTGAAGGAGATAATAATTTTTAAACTGACGTGAGAATTGACGAGTGTTATGAGACACGGACATAAATGATAAGAGTCACTGAGACTGAAAAAGGTGGGATTAGGAGATCAGCTGCGTGAAATATAAATTAGTTCATCTTATTTCGAAGACTAATATGATCAGGTTGTACATGGAAACATTTAGATATAGTTTTATAAATGATGACAGAAAATCCCAAAGTAACGAAACATTCATTGGTGAATGCACAAGTCGAACCAGATTTTTTCGGACACTAATCTCCACTTTCTTGATGCATAAGTTTATGATTTTCTCATCCAATCTCACCAGTGTCTACATATCTAATATAAAAATAGTTGTAACTATGCTCACATAAGTAATAAAATTGCTGCTGCACCACTTGTGAGAACTGGGTCTCCAACAATATAAGTTTGCAGAGAAGAATTCTGTGTTGGAAGCAGTGTTGTTGTAAGTTTTGAGAGAAGAAATAAAAGCAGCCGTTTAAAGGAGAAATAACAGTGGACTCACAATTACTCGTTATTTTCATTCCAAGTAGAATTTGAAATTTCTTCGGCATACGGCCGTTGTACTTGATTCTCTGCCATCGCTTATAGCCAGCCTCACGAATACACGTACGCATATATTTCCTCTTCACATGATCTCCTCCATGTCACACTCCAAAGCTCAACTCGTGGCTTCCTATCTGGATTTCACGAGATGGACTGAATTATGACGTTGCTCGATGACCTTCTCAGAGAGTATCTGGAATATGCTTCCCTAGGTTTTCTTCAGGAAATATGACAGAAAATAGGTTGTTGGTTGATTTGCTGAGATACTTATTTTCTGACCGGTCTTCTGATCTAGTGGGGGTTCTACCGAAATCTGATAGATTCATTAAATCCTGCTTTATTAACTTTTGTTGCCTGTTTCAAGTGATTAAAGTGTTACAATTAAAGTGATATCATTAATGGTAGGTTGATGTGATGGCTAAGCCTTGATTGTGAATACCAATTCACGTGAATCTGCAGTAGCAGTTACACAGGAACATAACCTGAATACTACTATTCAGAATAACAGAATACTTTGATTTTAAAATCACATTGATATCATCAGCTGCAAATTTGGTTTTTGTAAGAATAGACACTGAATAATGAACGGGTTGACTGTCTGATGTGAATTATTTCACTGTAAGTTCGATACTTTAAGCTAAAGTATGTGTTAACTGTTACATGGAACTCTAAGATATGTGTGTTATTCGTCACGTCTGAAAAATACTGGTGCTCACTAGCGACTGGCCCTATTCAGGCAGTTAACCTGGGGTTCTGTCAGGAAACTGAGACCGGTAGGATACAGCAGGTTAAAGGTGAGGCAGTAACTCATCAAAGAAGACATTGCGAAGTGTTTGCGCAATGTCATGAATTGGCAGAAGTTAGAATTCATGGGTCATTGAATAGAATACCTGTGGCTTAATGATATACGGGCCCGCCTCGTAACCGAAATGTCCTGGGTTCGGACCCAGCTGGTAGGTGGCTGCGTACTTTGAAGAATCCAAAACTAGGGCAAAACAGCTATCCAGTTTTCCCAGACTTCTCAGTGGTTCTTTAACTGATGTCAGCTGGTGATGAAATCATAAAATCAATCAATCAAACTCCCTACAAAACCAATACTCGGAAATACTGAAAAGATTGTGTAGTCATTTATTCTCCTGCTCCAATTCTTTAATGTAGAATATTTAATATAATTTAAAATAACTTCAGATAAACATTCCAAAGACCTGCTTGAATCAACAGTTTTACAGAAGTGCTAAATGGATGCGTCTTGTGCTAAAGACTCAATGACTTGCCGAGGTATATAATTGGATTCATTTTACGTGGACAGTGAACAGCTAGGATTCTGCTTGTTCAATTATTATTATTCCTTTGTGTTCCCAAGGGGAAATAAGGCTTCAGAAACTAATTTATTTTAATCATCTTCTCTCAGAGTTGTCCCAAATCTCATCTGCTTCTCACACGATGGACAAGATACCTTAAGAGCGCTGGCGTACTCGTCGTTTTCCATTGAATTCCAGGTTTATCTTTAGATGTGGTGTTACTCACCAGTCTCTCTAGTGTGTGCTTGGTCGATATATGTTTCAGTCGACACTAAATGTGAAGTTCTATAGCATGATATTTGTTTTGACTATACATTATCATCACAGACTCCATTTTAAAGCCTATAAAAGGGAAGATGACACAGTCGGACACGAAAACATTTCTCACGTTTATCCATTCCAGGCAACCGAAGCACCTACCATTTATAGAGCAAAAAGAGGCATTTTATGCAGCCTATTCTACCACTACGATGCCATTGGAGACAATTTTATTTTTGTCATCTATTCAGTAACGAATATTACCAAAATTTGTTCCAAGCGACTAAATCTGCAATATCCTTCCAATTCCTAACTATCATTTAAGACGAAATAACAATCATTCCCTTGATTAATGAGTGTTAACCTTTTTCGATTATCCAAGCTATTTCGTCGTTACTTACATATTGACGATACGAATTTACCTTCATATTAACAGAAGATAAATCTTGATATTTTTCCGGAAATAATACTGGGTACAAACAATATTCACAATTGATAGTAGGCCATTCAAGTGTATTTATCAATCGCGTACAGTTTATCTAATGCAGGGGACACTGATTCGATTTATGTATGCTCTTTTGTGAATTATGGTCATTTTTAACTGGTGGTTGACTATAGGATTGACATCGAAGTGTTCTGAATAGAAGTAACGACCATCTGCTTTTGGACACAGAGAACTGGTTTATGAACACGAATTGCGCAAGCGTCTGCAGTTGCAAGCAGGGTTGTGTTTCTTTTCCCTGCTATCAATAGTGAGTGACCTGATGGCATCCTATCATGTCCATAGTCCAGCTACAGTTAACACAGACACGTTTTGTAGCATTATAAGCTCTCTTGATGGCTTTGTCGGGTTTTCGTTTGACCTCCTCTTGTATTTCATCTCTTTCGAATGACAAATTGATGTAGACAGATTTCTTCGGAACTGCTCATATAATTTTGCGGGGGCCCCGTTTCTTTGGAGTATTTATTAATGAACTTATCAGGACATCCATTCTTAGATAAAATATCCTTCAGTACCTTTATTCAATGCTCAGTTGTACTGTCAGAACACTTTTTCCGTACTCTGTTGAATGGTGTTCTGACTAGGTTTTTATATACTAGATAGGAACAAAGCTGTTAAAATGTGTGTCTTGTCCTGTCCATGAAAACTTTCCAAATATGGATCTTTCGATTGCGCATTCAGTCTTTTTCCCTAGAGAAACGTCTATGAATTTATTAACATTATTTTCCTCTTGTTCCGTTGGGAAGTTGGGATTCAGGTAGCATGAGTTGAATTTTATCAACAAGTCTTCAGCTTTTGATATAAGTATAAAACGTGGGCACTGTGGTAGAGTATAACTCCATTATGGATAAGATTTTATTTTGATAAATCACACAGTGTTATACAGTAATATTAACTGATGACGTTTCGAGCACAAACTACTGCTCATAATCATATCAAGCTATTCACATAACATTTTTCCTTCATTTATATACAGGAATGGAATTGACTTCAGCTTTTGGTCGTCTTTCGACAGACAATTAAAAATGTCATCAACATATCTTAGTTATACGTCTATTTGTTGTATATGTTATTGTAAAATACCGGTTTCTAGGCCTGACAAGAATAAATCTTCAAAAAGTGGTCTCAAGGAGCTTTCCATTGTGACACCATCAAATTGACGGAATAGACGCCCATCGGATTGGAATTGAACATTTTTGGTACCTAAAAGTGAGAATTTCCTTAACTCTTATTTTGGAATCGGCTCATCTTCTACATATGAAGTGAAGTGTCTCAACGACTGGCACAGTTTCGAAGAGGGAGGTGACATCGAAAGAGACCAGATGCTTATCAAATACATTGTCATCAATAATTTGCTTGACAGACTGAAATGAATCAGAAACTGTATACGTTGCAAAGCGTTTTCGCAAAGGGTGCAATAATTCACACAGCCACTGTGCTAATTTGTGGTATAGTGAATTTATCAATGAGAGTATAAGTCTCAACGGTGCTCCTGGTTTGTATATTTTAACACCGTATAATTTAAGGATTTGTAAGCCAATCGGTGTGATATTCTTATATGTTTTCTGATCAATATATTCCTTTCTGAAGAGTTGTCTCCTACTCATAGAATTCTTGGAACATCCCACTATCGAAAAATTCTAACTTCCTCCGTTTAGTGATAAAAATAATAACAAAAATAAAGTAATAATTAATCATAATGATTCGTTTTGACGCAAGATTGCTCAATTTTTTTTCCTGATAAACGAAATTATATAAAAAAACACACAATATTCTTTCAAAAACTAAGATGTTTAAAGTTCTTTGTCATTGTACTTTGGAGAGAATAAATTTAATTGGTAAAATATTATACAAACGATTCCTTAATCCTGATTCTTACTTCAATGAATTTCTAGATAACCTGAAAAAAAATTATGAAATTGTTTTTTTCTCTTTAACTTTATGCTCTTTGTCTTACTAATACTATCAAAGTATTTATGTAGAATAATTAATGTAATTCAAAATTTCTTCACTTAAACAATCTAAAGTTAAGTTAATATAAATGCTTAACTAATTATTTTTTATGAAATAATACACCATGATTAGCCTGCGTGTATACACGGATTCATTTATGAGAACAGTGAATAATTGTTAATTTGTTTTAATATATTTAATATTAACTGCTTCATTCTGAATACTTCTTTCTAAACACAGTATAGAATTTTCAGCCTATTTTCAAGTAATGTGGTAATAATAGATAGTGTACCATTTGAAATAATAGCGTTCCATTGGAAGCATGCCTCATCACGCGGCGAAGCTTTGCTTCCATTTCCTTCTAAATCTTTGTGGTTGTTGGTTGAAACCTTCTGAAAGTTGCATTTGAGAATAGTTTATGACTCATGAGAGCATTTGGATAGCAAAAACTATATGAAATGCGGTAAATATGACGGATGATAAGAGGATTTTGGCAGCCCAGTGATCTAATTAGGCTGTAAGAATTAGAATAGCTAAAATTGTATTATTACCGTTATCGCTATGAGTTCATAGTGGAACATAGGGCTTCAATAACATGTCACTATTTCATTCTGTTCCTCTTCAGGGGACTCCATGACTACCCAGAAGCCTCGAACACATCCTCACTCGATCTTCCTTACATCACCCACGGACCTATTCGGGTTCCGGCTTGGACAGTGATGTCACTCTACGGTTCCCTGAGGGTTTCAATGATTCATCTTCCTTTTTTCAAGATATTTCTTTGGCCATATGTTTTTGGTTGGTATGGCATAATGCCAGAGTTTCTTATAGCATATTCTTTCTGGCCATTCATCTGATCTTCAGTATTCACTGAAGTCAGCTGTTGATGATCATTCATTGTTGATGATCAAGCTGGTGGAAATGCTACTGGCGACACTCCAGTCAAGTCTCTGAAGCAGTGATTGATTTTAGTGGGATAAAACTGAATCTGTTTCCTTATGATGAGTGCAGTAGATTTCCATAGTGATTTCAGCTCATTGAATGTCTAAAGCACATGTGTATAACCACAAACATACACGTAAATATATATTAACATATTGACACTTATCGCATGTATGTACATGAAAGAATATATTTCACCATCTTTCATATATATATATATATATATATATGGATATACATGAACAGTATGCTGATTCACATATATGCGCATCCTATGAACCTACCATTTGCACATGGAGACATATCCTTTTTATATAACCTAGTAACTAGTGAAATAAATGAGAGACAAGTACACAAATCATTGCGTCTATCTGGGGTTGGATTCAATGCCTCACAGTGTGAAAGCTGCTCCAGCGGCCACATCTCCCCGACAAACCATCAGGTTGCCTGTGAACGATTTAGTATCCTTACTCCCTTGCTTAAATTAAATATCGTGTTGACACTTACACCAAGATATCTGGAGCATTATCGATGCGCATTTCTATGGCGTTGTACCAAACCCAATCGAACTAGGTGAGCACATGGTTCACTCCAGGCACGAAAAGTAATACGCAAGCTTGTCCAGCCACCTGTCGGACACGGAAACTATAGTTTCAAATAAAGATGGGATTCAGACTTAAAAGCGTTCAGTCTAAATCTCCCAGATAGTTGTTTCCTACCATTGGCAGTTTCGGCTAGGCACATACACCAACTGTCCGAACTTGCGGTTACTCTTTTACTAAACAGCGTTACCATAGCAACGTTGGGATTTACTTCACTCACTAATACGGTCATCATCAGCACCAGACTGACTTGTCTGATGATAGTTCAAGGCCTGCTTAACCCTCCACAGGAATCCTATAGCATTAATATAGAAAGTATAGGAGATTCGGACTTTCATTCCTAAATTCTGAACTTTGAATATCCTTTTAGTGGCCTTTTTATTGTTAGATACAGTAGGTGTCTTTCATTCCTGTTCTGTTGACTTTCGCGTTATCGGTCTTCATTTCAAAGACAAATAAATTCTGAAAAATCCAGTGAATCTATAAACACTTTGAACCATAATCTGATCATTTATGTTCTGTTGCCTTCTATGTAAATGTGAATGGAAAGTACGTGTGTGCTCAGAATGAAAGAAATGTGCTGTGAAAATACGTTACAGGTTTTAGATGGATTAAGTTTTTTAATGAATGTCTATCTTGATTTTCTGATCCTATCTGAGTTTGATATCCTCTACTAGATAGCACATTATTGGTTGTGGTTGTATAATACCATCACAGACTTCATTTGAAGACCTATCCTAGGTAGGATGAATTCGGCAGCCAAAATACTGTTCCACTTTTCACTTAATTTAGGCAACCAAAGCACTTACCATTAAAGGAGATAATTTATTCAGACCACCATACTACCACAGCGTTCGAGTTAATTCCACTTTCTTGATTCCTTCAGTGACAAAGCCTGCCTAAATTTATTCCATATAACCTAATTTCAAATATTTGTGAACAACATTCTTATCATTATAAATTATTTAATTTAATCCCAGCGTGTTTAAGAGAAAAATAAAAAAACAAGATTTTCCTGAACGTTTCGCTGTGTAATTCACAGCTTCCTCAGCAGATTTATTCTGATGTTATTAATTATCAATATATATAGTCCAGAAATTTTTCACATAAACTGTAGTCAGTTTATTTGAAGGTCACTTGTCAATAGACTTTTGTACCAATAGAACTATGTATGCAGTCATCATATATTCGTTATTACCAATGTCAAACTGTTATTGTGTATATTTTCCATAGTTGGCTTTTAAGGGTTAGTTTTGTATGAGTGTGTGTGAGTGCATGTTATTTGTCATTTGGAAAAGACGACAATTCACTTGCGATAAACATGATAATACATTTTTCAAAGGTCATGGAGGCTCACAGAGTTTTTGTGTTTTTTTATCTGTCTTGCTTAATGAGAGTTTGCCATATAGGTGATAAGTCTATCTTTTCTTTCCTATTCACTGCATCCAATGTGGTTAAAATGTGCAACCCTCCAGAGGTCAACCTTTTTTATGTGAATGAAGTCCTCTTCCAAGAATTTTGACATTGTCGAAATCAATCTTATGTCCGCTGTCTATAACCGATCTTTTTTTCCAGACTTTTTAATTCTACTTCATTTCTAATTGGACGTTTCGTGAACAGTCTATGTTCATTCACTCTGCTCTTCACCTGTCTACTTCTCTCCCCGATTTAGCAAGCTTCACATTCTCCACACTTTATCCTATAAACACAATTACTTTGTGACATTTTGGGAACCATATCCTTGACATTCACTCAAAGCTTTCCTTGGTTGTTTCTTTTCTTCCAGTTTCAAGATTTTTTGTATTTGTCACTTTTTGGTGACATTATGAAAATGAGATTGTCGTTCAATAAATAATTTTTGAAAGGATTCCTACATATGGCTTGTAACAAGTATTGTTAAACAGTCGTCTATATTTTTGATTCTCGTTTGATAAGATTCAAGTTTGATGTTGCAGTTATCCATTATTTTTCGGAGAAACACTTTGAAAGTATGATTTACAGCGAGTACAGATTTGTGCAAATATTCAAGAGGTTTAACTCGCGTAGACTTTGGAATGATTTCACTCTGTAGACAACGTACGTTGACAATCCTATGATTATAGAGAAAATAAACAATCTATCTCCAAGAATCCAGTTCACTTCGGAAGCAGAATCAGACGTCGGTGAACTACTATTTCTGGACTGCGAAGTTGAGAGGAGTGAAAACGGACATTTTAGTACATCTATTTTCAGGAAGAAAATTAACTACACACATCTGTCATACTCCACTCTCCTTATCTGTCCTAACATGAACTGGAGAACATTTGCAAGTGTCGTTCTGCATAATTAATTCAATGTTGTTTATCGGCTCACCAGTCTTATATCTACCAATGTATTTCCGATGTTACATACATCCTCATATGTTGAGTATTCATCTGAATCGTCCTACCGAAATTCAAAGAAATCATGAAATGCCGATTAATAAACCTTTGTTGTTTGCTGTTGTTTCCGGCAGTTTTTTATCTTCATCACCTCCGTCTTTTCTATTTGAACTTGACGTGCCGTCTTCATTACCTCTGATGCCAGCTTATTGGTTTTCGCCAACAAGATTTCAATCTTATTAAGAATATGTCAAGGAGCACCACTTCATATTGCTCGGCGTCCATTGATGAATTCGCTATAGGGATTAAGCGTCAGTGACTATTCATTTTGCTCACAACAGTTTACTTTGAATATTCCATAATATGACCGTTGCAGCTGTGATGTATCTGCTTGTGACACACCTTCTGGAACTATGTCGAATGGTTAATGCCTTTCAAAACACTCCACATTAAGATGAAAAATTAAAAATGCTCAATTCGATAACATAAATTACGTGATCATAAACATCTACTAATTAAAAAAACAATTGACATTCGAAGTGAGTATTCATGAAATATAAGAAGGAGTTTCCAATGTCAGATATAAAAGAGAAGATTTGTAGCTCAGGTGGATGATTTTGGTGTGGTTGTGTTCTCTGAGCTGGATGGTTTGCTTGCGAAGCTTTCATTGCTCTACTGAGCAACATCTTCAGCGCATACTTCGATGTGAAGTGAGCTTTTAGAATTCTCTATGAGTTTATTAGTCATCTCTTCTAGTAACCCTGAACGTGATTGGTTGTTTTCGTGTGACATTTCACCCCCTAGTTTGCTTGTCTCGGTGCTGGCTGCTTCTTTGGTCTGAATGTCGTTAGTCATTCCTTCTGCTAACCTTGAACGTGATTGGTTGTTTTTGTGTGACTTCTCACTTTCTAGTTCACTTGTTTTGGTGTTGACTGTTTCCTTGACCTGAAGTTTGACTTTGTTTTTGTGTGAATTTCTTCGTATGGATTGGTATATTTTGTCAATCTCTATGTGTCTATTGATTGCTGATTCATTTGAATACCAGGCCTCTAGGAATTCTCTGGCATTTTTGCAGTTCCCTTTGTCTAAGATTTGAACATTGTCCCAGTCGAATTAGTGCCCGTGGTTGTCTGCATGTAGTGATATGAGGGAGTGTATGTCGTGTCTTTTGACAGCTAGTTTGTGTTCGTGAATGCGAAGACGAAGAGGGCGTCCACTTTGACCAATGTAATGTTTGTCGCAGTCGTTGCAACTTATCTTGTAGATGACGTTAGTTTTGTCTTCTTTTGCCGTTGAATCCTTTGGTTTACATAGAACTGAGTGTAGCGACTTTGTTGGTTTATGAGCGACATCGATTCCAAAAGGTTTGAATAGTCTTGCAGTGATTTCGGAGATATCTTTTATATATGGTAGGACGACTTTCTTTGTGTTTTCGCTGGTGGCCTTTGATTTGGTTGGTTGAGCTGGGGGTAGATGTCTTTTGATGAAGTTTCGTGGGTATCCATTTCTTTGGAAGACGTCCATAAGATGATTTTCTTCAATTTTCCTCAAGGCGGGAGTGCTGCAATGAGTCCTGGCTCTCTTGAACAATGTACGTATGCAGCTAATTTTGTGTGATGTTGGGTTGTTACTGTTGTAATTGAGTATTTGATCCGTGTGCGTTGGTTTTCTGTATACTTGGGTTTCTAATTTTCCTGTAGTTGTTCGTTTGATTAAGACGTCTAAAAATGGGATTTTGTTTTCATATTCTTCTTCTCTTGTGAATTTGATGTCGTTGAAGGTGTTGTTTATTATGTTGTGGGTATTGTCTAAGTTTTCTCTTTTGATTATCACGAATGTATCATCTATGTAGCGTATCCAAATTTTCGGTTTGATCTTTGGCAGAATTATGTTTTCCAGTCTTTGCATGACGGCTTCCGCAATCAATCCTGATATGGGTGATCCCATAGGTGTCCCTTGAATTTGTTCATACATTTGGCCGTTGAATTGGAAATAAGTTGTGAGACACAAGTTTATGCATTCCATCCAACTTGAATGCTGCATTTTTGATTGTTGTATGTGTTCGTCGTTGTTGAGTAGTTGTTCCATGGTTTATTTTGCTAGTTTTAGTCCAATCGAAGTATATAATGCCGTGACGTCGAAGGATACCATTATTTCTTGGCTGTCTATTTCAATGCCTTTGATTTTCTCTAAAAATTGGGTCGCAGATTGGATGGAGTGATCACATGATTTCGTCAAGTGTTTCAGTCTTCTGTATAGTTCTTTGGATAAATTGTATGTTGGGGTTCCTGGGAGTGATACGATTGGTCGTAGAGGCATATTTGGCTTGTGTATTTTTGGTCTGCCGTAGAATCGAGGTATGACGGGTCCATTGGATTTCATTCGCCATTGATCTTCTTTTGTGATCTGACCCGTTTTGGTGAGTTTGCTTAGGGTTCATTGGATGCGGTTGTTTAGTGTTTCGATGGGGTTTGTTGTTAGTTGTTGGTATATTGTTTGATCTTTGAGTAGTTCTTCCGCTTTTGCAGTGTATTCTTCTTTGTCCATGATTACTGTAGTCCTTCCTTTGTCAGCTGGTACTATAACGATATCTTTCCTGTTTTTCAGTCTTTTGAGGGCTTTTTGTTCTTGTGAGTTGAGTTGTGTGTGTCGTTTTCTTTGTTTAACTATAGGCACTATTGTTTGACGTATCTCTTCTTGTGTTTCTTCACTTAATTTTGATGATTTGAGTGTTGATTCAAGAGCAGCGAAGAAGTCTGTTTTCGAGGCGTCTTCAGTGTTGTAGTTTAATCCTTTTTGAAGTAGTTGTTGTTCCATTTTTGACAGCGGCTGTTTTGATAAATTGACTACGCAATCAATTGTTGTATTGTTCGGCTGTCGTTTTTTGATTTTGGTTAGCTTGGTTCTGAGAACTTTTCGTCTACGTTCCCTGTGTCTACTACTTGTCAGTGCGATTGCGGTGATCATTGTTGAAAGGTGTTCTTGGCTGAGGATTTTCTCTAGTTTCTCTTTTTCAAAGTCCATTATTTGTTGATATTTCTTGATTCTATAATGTGCATCTGTAATCATTAGTTTAACCATTTTTCTTCCACATTGTTCAGCTAATTTCCATCCCATTGGGCAGCTGAATGGTGGCTTATATCTCACGCTGGTTGGTAGAATTTGATGACGAAGGCACTCATGGAGAAAAAATAGTTGTTCTCTGATGGATCCTTGCCGTTTGGCGAAGTCTTCCCACTATCGAAGAGAGAAGCGTGTTCATTTTATGGACGTCTTCCAAAGAAATGGATACCCACGAAACTTCATCAAAAGACATCTACCCCCAGCTCAACCAACCAAATCAAAGGCCACCAGCGAAAACACAAAGAAAGTCGTCCTACCATATATAAAAGATATCTCCGAAATCACTGCAAGACTATTCAAACCTTTTGGAATCGATGTCGCTCATAAACCAACAAAGTCGCTACACTCAGTTCTATGTAAACCAAAGGACTCAACGGCAAAAGAAGACAAAACTAACGTCATCTACAAGATAAGTTGCAACGACTGCGACAAACATTACATTGGTCAAAGTGGACGCCCTCTTCGTCTTCGCATTCACGAACACAAACTAGCTGTCAAAAGACACGACATACACTCCCTCATATCACTACATGCAGACAACCACGGGCACTAATTCGACTGGGACAATGTTCAAATCTTAGACAAAGGGAACTGCAAAAATGCCAGAGAATTCCTAGAGGCCTGGTATTCAAATGAATCAGCAATCAATAGACACATAGAGATTGACAAAATATACCAATCCATACGAAGAAATTCACACAAAAACAAAGTCAAACTTCAGGTCAAGGAAACAGTCAACACCAAAACAAGTGAACTAGAAAGTGAGAAGTCACACAAAAACAACCAATCACGTTCAAGGTTAGCAGAAGGAATGACTAACGACATTCAGACCAAAGAAGCAGCCAGCACCGAGACAAGCAAACTAGGGGGTGAAATGTCACACGAAAACAACCAATCACGTTCAGGGTTACTAGAAGAGATGACTAATAAACTCATAGAGAATTCTAAAAGCTCACTTCACATCGAAGTATGCGCTGAAGATGTTGCTCAGTAGAGCAATGAAAGCTTCGCAACCAAACCATCCAGCTCAGAGAACACAACCACCCCAAAAATTTCCAATGTCAATTTGTCGATGAAGTGAGCTTACTGATCAGATTAACCATTTATTGCGAATACAAATATACTTTTACTTTCAGGTCAATATGTGATTTGCTCATTTTTTCACAACATAGAAAACGAGAGATTGCTGGTAACGATTTATTAATAGGTCACATATTCAGGGATGTATTTTGGGATTATTAAAGAAAAAACAAAGTTGAATATTCATCTAACATTTAAGTGCTACCATGAATGCTGGTTATGCTGCAATAATGGTCGAGTTGTTCAGGAATTAAGGTTGGTTGGTTGTTCGTCCTACACATGGATAGATGCATAAACAGATAGATGATGATTACATTGTGATGACTGAAATTGATATAAACATCTGCATGGCTGATAATTGTCATAATCGGGTAATAAGTGAAGAGTGAATTGACGGCTGCTGGTCACAGTGGGAACACCATCACTCACTGAAGAGGATGGGGGTCATCTATTTGACAATCCAAAATAAGATAAAACGGCACTGAGCAAAATATCAGGTGACAGTTGTTCGTAAAATATTTCATAAGAATTGTGTATATTTAACTTCAACATGAAAAAGACAGGGGTGATGAAGATACTTAACCGACAATATCCCTGTTAGATCATAAAGTTGATGCACGCGTCACCGAGGGATTATCCAACAGGCTGTAGACTTCAATCAACACAGGACTGCAGAGTACAGGATGGCATAGAGGTGTGTACTTGAAGAGCCATGTTACACTCTGACCAAATGGAATCATAATAATAACAGTCAAGCTGTCTGAAACCATAGTTCGTAAAACAAACTCTTAGGCCGATTACACATGAATACAGAAAGATAATTGGAGTGAAGGGAAGTATTTTCTTTTCGAAAACGTCATCAACTCGTTTTTGTAGTTATACTGACATAAGAAAGAACTGTTCGCAACTAGAGTTCAACGAACAACAATTGAGGATTAATGCAGTAGTAATAAGAAAAATAATGAGGAAGTTCTGATAAATTTAGACAAGCAGACAATGATGAGTATCTTCATAAAATAGACTGTATATAGTGGAGGTGGACCGGACACACATAGATGACAACGTTCAACAACATCACCTACCAGACCTATCAATGTAGCCCGAAAGGAAAACACTGAATGATTTCTGTATCTTAACTGAAAATTGCTTCCAATAAATTGACACTTTTTCATTCCAATTTATGGTGAAAACTACAGATAAAACTTCTACTATGGAAGCATTTTGGGTTAGAAACACTTGAACTTGAGATCATTCAATCATGACGGGCAGACAGTCTTGAGATCATTGTGTCGTAAAAAACAGTAAATTTCGAACTTGTCCCACCGCGGACAACTTAACCCACTTGAATATGATTGATCTTTAGCATGTACTTTTGTTTCATATAACTGAGTGGTTGCTATACATTTTATTTTATTACTGTGAATCATGCCAGTTGTAAAGCGATTGTACAGAAGTGATATCATCTCGTGACAGTTGTCTTCTACATCCGTTATATAAATTTATGAAAAATCACAAACAGTCTCAAAAAAGTCTCATTAAAATTTCAAAAAATTAAGAGTCAACAGACAGAAAGGTAGTGAATAATCATTCAGGTGCTTCAGTCTTTGACAGTTTACTAATCAGTGACAACGTGACAGGGCAAAAATCAAAATTAGTGCTGTTTATGAATATACGTAGTATGCCTTGATTAGACAATAGTTAAAAAATAACTATAAGCGTTTAGTCCTTCCTGCTGCTGACAACTGAATTGCATCAGTCACCTCCACAATGTGGCGACATTGTTAGGTTCCTCGCCTTCATGGTACACGCTTTCAACCCTTAACAAATTATTAATGTACACCATTCTAGATCCGCAGTGCGTCGGTGGTAAAGCTGTTAGGTTGCTCGCCGATCATGCACATGTTCCGGGGTTCGATCCCCGGCAGACGCACTCCTTTACCTCGCTGAGCCAGAAATAATGCTGGTGAAGAGGAAAGGTTGGGCGTGAGGCTATTAACCCCATCCGGTAAAATAAACACTGCTAAAGAAACATCAAACCACTAGCTTGAAGCCCTTTGTTCCACTGAGGAACGTGAAGGAAAAAAATTCTAGATCAGTATTACTTAAAGTTTTTATCAGTTAATCCCTGGTAATGTAAGAAGAGTATGTTTGAGACGCCTTAGTAATTGGTTGTTTTGTTTAGTTCTGATCTCAGTCAATTGAAAAGAATCCACAAAATTAAACGGATGAGGTCATATGATCTTTTTACCTTTATTCTTCCTGTTGCACACTGAAATTCCTCAGATATATACGAAAAGTTGTTGGCCAGAATAGCTCAGAAATAACGTCTCTGAACGCGGAACTGAGTGATATGGATTGGAATCAAAAGCGACTTTTTTCCTCGGATATTTTAGACATATCTTACTGAAGAGTGACAATGAGCACGAATCTAGGTCGAAAGCTTCCAACTAATAGGCTGCAAATATCTAATAGAAACACAATATTTCATGGATGAAATAAGCATATAGTTGTATTTTTTAACGACTGAACTTGATTTTACATACCAGAGTGATATACTCTTGGGAGGTGGAAGAGAACAGTTAGAAAGAGGTATATTCCAATTGCTTGTTGTTTTGACATTAAATTTAGGAGAACAGCAGTAAACTGCCACACCACTTATGAGTTATGCATATATTGTCTTTTTCAAAATGTTATATTTGCTCATCGACACTATGTAACGACGTTTAAGTGTAGCGAACTACATAAAACTTATATGAAAACCACTGTTCGCTCATGTTCCTCGAACTCTGCATCCATTGTCTTAAATTCAGGCTTTCTGTTGTTCCACAGTTATCATTCTTTTCTCCAAATCGCCATTCAGGCCACCTCTCCGCCATTCGATATTCTTGCAATAAATATCACACAACATGCTACTTACATGTTTTTACCTGATACTCTTACATTACTTATAAGAATTTCCATGAAAGAATGACGTTTCGGAACCAGTTGTCACAAGTGACTTATAAGAATTCATTAATTAGCAGTATCTTAATAATTACGCGACATGTTTATATCTCATGGGTATTTGTTGTAAATTAAAAGGAGTATGAAAGTTATAATAACTATTATTATTCTCATTATCATCATGTCCAAGAAGCCTGGAACATGTCGAGCGAAAATCGCGATGCACTCAGTGTACACAAGTAACTTATAATCAAATTCAAGGCATACAGATTATGTGCGCAAGATAATGTCTGTCGTCCAGTGATAAAATCTCCATTGTGATTAGGCTTCAGTGACTATTGATTATAAGTAAAAACACAGTTTTTGTTCAGCGAAGAAATTTCTTTTCAACGACTTCATTTTCAAGCTGTACAGTCGTATTTATATTACAGAAAAGGTCATTAAGTGGCACTAAATAAGTGCTCAGTCAATATACATATATGTGATAAGAATAACGATTATTAAAATGTTATAAGGGGTAGAGTTGAAGTGGATAAATTACAAAATTATTAAAGATTGAAAAAATGTTTTAAAAATGTCAAGTGTTGTCTAAAAATTTTATGAAATAAGAGTACGATTACGATAAGAATGAAGATGTGAAGTGAAGTGGAAAGAATTCAAGTGGTAAAATAAAATAAAGTAGAAACTAGAAAGAACATTACTATGACCAAGGTAAAGAAAGGGGTTTGACAAAACGTTTTTGAACACATAATTTAGGTTTCTGTTCATGTATAGCTAAAGCTTCGGCTATGCATGAGTGGAGAAAACGTAAACTTTTGGATCGATTCGATTTTGCCATGTAGATAACTTTGAAAGATGAATCACGTGGGGCTAAATGACCTGACTCGAACAGGTGATCACAGATAGACGACTTCGCAGTTCTACGTTCGCCTTTCATTAACCAGACTGGATAGTGTTCAGCTACACGTTTTCGGAGATTACGCTTACAACGTCCAATATAAACAGCTCCACAAGAGCAAGTAAAAGAGTAAATACACATGGATGTGGACAAAAGCGGTAATCTATCCTTGACGCATTGTCTAATCATATTTCGGCTGGTAAAAACTAGTTGTAAGTCAGCTGCAGGAAAAGTACGTTTAATACATTTAGATAAACGATTTTTAATCAATTCCGAAATGGTGTCACCTTTGAATGCCAGACTCATAAACAGTTTTTTCTTCGGCACTGTAATTTGTCTGGGGGCGTGTTCTTTCTTGATGTTACGTTCGATAAACCTTGTAGGATAACCATTATGTTCAATACCGTTCAATATAACACAGTTTAGGGACCACCATTGAATCTCATTGATGAGACATTTATGTCACATGTTATAACGTAAATGTTGAAAGGTTAATGTCTTTCTAAACTTACAGACTGACGATGCAGTATGAACCGTGTCTTCATGAATTTCTACTGACTGACGACTTGGTTGAATGAGGAAGTATTCACGAAATACGAAAAGGAAGTTTCAATTAAAAATGTTACTTAAATGCGCGTATTCATCAGATCAACCATGTATTGCGAGTACCGATATACACATACTTTCGTGTCAATATGTTCTTACCTCAATTTTACAGTATCGAAAACTGTGGATAGCCTGCAACAACGTGTTTATCTATCACAGTACCAGAAAGACCTTTCAATGGCTTTACTTAAAAGAGTATACTCTATGCAGAGTTGAATATTTAGTTGACATTCGAATACTGTTGTACAGCAGTAATGGTGAAGATGTTTAAGATATCTGATTGGTTGTCTATATAACTAATGAATAGATGGATAGATAGATAGACGTACATAAATTGGTTACAATGTGTTGATTAAAATTGATATGGAAATCTAGATTGCGAGTTAATTAGTTAGTAATTGGGACTCATAGATCAGGTGGAGGAACTCCAGACTAGTTATTATGGAATCGACTAATTCGAGAATAACGGCGATTTGGACGTTTATTTCATCAATGTAAATAAAATCGTTTATTTCTATATTTAATACAGAATCATATCACCATAAATATAAGACTGATGATTTGGATTACAATGCGACTGATTTCGGATAACAGTCACTTGGAAAAGATTTTTCATTCTTCCGAATGCAAATCATGCCAATAAATGAAAATGACGGCCAATACCAGCGATTCAAAGTCCTACCAGCTTGTAGGTGAAATTGATGTTTACGATAAATGTATTAGGTAATTGTATTCACGCAGATCTTCGTCGTAATTACCACGATCATTGTGATATTTGGGAGTTGCTTGTCAGTATCCTGAAATGAATTGAAAGTCAAAAGAACGTCTTTAGTTTACATTTTAGACTGGATATCAAACACGGAATCTTGCACATAGGAATTATCGGGTGAGATTCATAAATCATTTATTATTCATTCATTGAAATAAATATATATGTATATGTATAATTTATAATATTATCAAAACTCTATTGTGTGCACGCCGGAATGAAATCGGGATCACCAAAACGTACCGATGCAAATATTACCAGCATTCACTTGCCCCATATTTCAGCAACACAGTGTGAACACTTGTTCTTTTAAACTATAGTCATTTAATAGGCCTTCAGTTTTATATCAGCATAAACAATAACAAAATGACTTTCTAATTCTATGTTACTCACTCATATGTAGATATGTGGGCATCAGTCAGTGTTATGCTAGCACATCAAGAATATTTGATACCAAGAGGTGGACTGGAGAAGGTTTAAATTACGGAATGATATGAGTAGTTTGGAAACTAACCAAGTCGTTGGGCAGTTTCACCAGCCAGGTGTACATGATTTAACACCAGATGTCTGCTCCACTCGTTTAAGGGCGAGCCCCCATTTTGGTTTGGCTGATCAGGCTGATCATCTAGAAAGCTCAACACTTTCCCCTGACTTGTCCACAACTACTCATGTAAGTAGTGAGCATACGCTGTGAAACACTTTGCCGAATTCACTCAATTCCAAGCTGTCTTCATGTCCACAAATATCATATTTGCATATAAACATTAGTGATTAAAGAAATGCCAACCACTGGATGTACATTCAAATTTGACTCACATTCATTCCTAATTTTTACTGAATACAGCTTCTTGGCCAATACATTTGTCTTCGTCCTTGTATTAGTCAATGCAACACAAGATAAGACATTCCTTGGATTCATTTTCCTATGCTAACATGTAAGTTTTATTTTACGTGCATACAGTGAGCGGTTATATTCATGCTTCAATTTTTACAAGTTAAATAGCACAAATACTATGAGACAAAAGTGCCATTAGTCGTACAACGACAAGCTAAATAACAATGTTGATGAAAATAACAGTAACACTATGTTTAATAAAGGAAGCCGAAAGCACTCAATTGTCATAATTACTAGCTCTAAGATGAGATTAAATTGATGGAGGTTCTAAAATTCTGGTGCCTACAGAGTTCAGTTTGACACACAGGCAGTCGCTTGTCAGCAGTATCTGATATATGACAGATTCACGACATTGAGTTACTGATACGATTAGTGTGTAATGGGAAGACTGTTTGTAAAGTACCCTCTGAAGGATAATATAACAATATTTATATTTATTTTGGATGTTTCTATAGTGTAATCACTATCTTTTCTTCTCATAACCTTTAATCACTATTCCGACGTTTGTGAATCATCTGTCAGATTGATCCTAATTGTTTGCCTAACTGCTCGTTTATTGTCTATCTTAACTGCTTCCAATTGGTGTTGTTTTATGATGTTGAAAATATGCCGTTTCAAGAATTCGATTTTCTTGAAATGTACAGGGCCAAAGTGATCTGTTAATAGATATCCAAGTACATATGCTTCATCCAATTCAACTACATTCTAACTTCATCCTTGAATTGATCGTAGACGAGAATCAAACCTGACGCACAATAGTCTTCATGGTTAGTGTACATTACATCTATGCGCTTCTAATGGGAAAAGTGAAGAATGGCAACCATGACATAATTGCTGTTCACAGTGATTTCTCACAAGAACAGTGGTGTCCACTCAATTTCTTGACTTGATTCCATTCTATCATGATTATAAAACTTTCAACAAAAACACACATAAGCCGCGTGGACAGGAATAACTACAGCTCCTTCAGTTACACGATGATCAGTATTAGCAATGAATACGATATTCCTTACTGCTATTACAAAACAGCTGCAGACGCAATTTTACACACATCATTTCGAACGACGTGTATACATATTGATATAAATTGGTAGAGAATCACAAAAGCTCACCTCATTTGGAAATTAACACTGAAAATATTGTCTGGAGGGCGAATGCCAGTTTCAGCACTAAAACACTCAACTCAGGGAGCTGAAGAATACAGAACACACTCTACCTATTCAATACAGAGGTGTTTTCACGAAATGCATAAGCTCGTGTTAGAAAGAGAAGAGATTCCTGTTACCCATTTCTGAAATGAAACAGTTCAATCAACTTCAAATAAGTTTCACGGAAATTCTCACCTCTTCATCATAAAATATTAAATTCTAGTACACTCTCTGTTAAGACTGAAACCAGTGATGATTCCATAAGGAAATCTGCAATAGGTATCAGTGAAATACGCTGATATTACATGACCACATACTCTTATGAATAGTAAGAAGGGATGTTTGTTTATCAGTTATCCTTCCAAACTCGATTACCCGGAATAGATGAGTCACAGTTAACGCCTGAATGCTGGTGGCGCAGTCCAGTTGTCGAAGCTGAAATAAGTTGGTGGCTAAGAATCGATGGCTCACACCAATAAGCCACATCTCCACAGTTCAGCTCAACTGACATTAATCTAAACCGAACACATTTTTTTGCACAACTGAAATAACATACTGATCGTTTGAAACCTGATCACATGACAGCAGTTACAGAACACCTTGTGTCTTCGACTCTTTCTTTCTGCTTTGTCATTCTCGACAGATTGCAAACATCAAGTCACGTGAGATGGAATCCGAGACCTCGTTGTCAAAAAGTGAATAATTCCCGTTACTTTACTATCCATAAGCACACTTATTTTCTTTGACTTTGCTGGACAGCACTACTATTCGGAATTTCTAGGAGTTCATTATGAATTCGGTCATTAGTCAACAGTTAGTATTCATTGCAATTCAAAAATGGCACTTGATAAATCGAATCACTTTCACGTGTGTCGGTATACAATTCACTTCTGATAACTTCTCTTCAATGCCCCATAATGATTAATGAACTGCATTTATGTCTAGTGTCGTTTTCCGACAAATTTAACGAATTATAGTCTATTAGTAAGAAGTTGAATGAATGCATTTGATAAACTCGAATGTGTGAAAACTGCCTTAATGGAGAAAATAACAAGTTCAAAATAATTAAAGGAATAATTGTTGTTTCGTCAGAAGTCGGTATAAATTAAAATGTTACTTATGTCCAACGCCTTTATCTTCCTTTAGATAGTGACTTCACCTAAATCGAATGTCGAGTTGAGCGTCGAGTTGCAGTAACGTGGGGAAGAACATGCGACGAGGAAATTGAATCTACTAGATAATCTTGAAGCCAGTTAAAATGGTGTGTAGTGAAGAAGACGTAATTGAAATGGGCTTTTTCGGCCCAGTTTTCTTCTAGATACACAAAGGAATAATATAAATAATCTTTAAAATCTCTGTTTGACACTCCTTAGTTAAATATCCGAGTGTCTTTTGTTTCCAACTCTAATTTCTTACATAATTATCCGTTCGGTCATAACACCCATCTTTGATGAAATTCTGATTAACTTTCGTTTCTTGAAAGTTAATTTAGCCTAAGTGATTGATTTTTGAATCTCTGTTAAATTGAAACTTATAGCTTTCATCATTTAGAGACCTAATGAGTACCCGTAGTGCACTAAACAACAGTTTCGACACACTATTCGGTAAGAATGATTAGGTTGTGAAGAAGAGAGCATTGCTTTCTATTCAACTAATGCAGTCGAAATAGCTCAAATTCTTACTTCTACTAATTTGCGATAACAGTAATAACAATGATTATTCGTAATTATTTGTTTTTTAAAACTGCATCGTTTAATGTTTCTCATCAATGTACTTTGGATAGGAATTTGCAGAGAAAAACATTAAAGCATAATATTTATTACTGATTCTTTGATCTTAATTATGCAACCTGAATATTTATGTATAGTAATAAATATAAATCAAAATAACCATTTAAACAATCGAAAGTCCAGTGTGAATCAACTTGATCATAGAAATGGTAAACGAATACGTCTCCGTGCAGAAAAAACGCCAAGGTTAGCTTGTGTGTATAAGTGAATTCATTTCATGTGAACGATGAATGGCTAAAAGTCAATTATTAATAATATTATTACAATAATTATTGTCTCACGTTCCATTTGGACCATAAGTTTTGAAATGCATGTCCGTAATTCATTGCGATTTCTGCAGTCTTCTTAATTTGACTCCACGACCATCCATAATCCTAGATCCTCTCCTGTAATAACTTTGAGTCAACGCCCCATTCATCGATACAAGTTATAATACAAGACTTTATTTGTGCATGATTTCACACGGTGGTCTTTTCACTGAATGTTCATTTCTTCTGACAGAGGTTATTCGTTAGTTTGTTTAACTGCAGAATTCTTTTTTGATTGTTCATTCTCGTTGTCCAACCATCTGATCTTCAGTGAAGGGTGAAGGCGCTGTTAATGAAGGGAAGTAGCAAGCTATCTCGCAAGACATAATGTTTGCAATCTGTCGAGAATGACAAAGCAGAAAGAAAGAGTCGAAGACACAAGGTGTTCTGTAACTGCTGTCATGTGATCAGGTTTCAAACGATCAGTATGTTATTTCAGTTGTGCAAAAAAATGTGTTCGGTTTAGATTAATGTCAGTTGAGCTGAACTGTGGAGATGTGGCTTATTGGTGTGAGCCATCGATTCTTAGCCACCAACTTATTTCAGCTTCGACAACTGGACTGCGCCACCAGCATTCAGGCGTTAACTGTGACTCATCTATTCCGGGTAATCGAGTTTGGAAGGATAACTGATAAACAAACATCCCTTCTTACTATTCATAAGAGTATGTGGTCATGTAATATCAGCGTATTTCACTGATACCTATTGCAGATTTCCTTATGGAATCATCACTGGTTTCAGTCTTAACAGAGAGTGTACTAGAATTTAATATTTTATGATGAAGAGGTGAGAATTTCCGTGAAACTTATTTGAAGTTGATTGAACTGTTTCATTTCAGAAATGGGTAACAGGAATCTCTTCTCTTTCTAACACGAGCTTATGCATTTCGTGAAAACACCTCTGTATTGAATAGGTAGAGTGTGTTCTGTATTCTTCAGCTCCCTGAGTTGAGTGTTTTAGTGCTGAAACTGGCATTCGCCCTCCAGACAATATTTTCAGTGTTAATTTCCAAATGAGGTGAGCTTTTGTGATTCTCTACCAGTATATATATTGACTTTCTTTGTGACCTTAACTCCTATTGTTTTTCATTGACATTTCCTTATCGTTTTAGTTATCTCTATTGAACTCATTCAACTCGTTCTTCTTTATAGGGATTTCGAAAGGTCCGAATTGCGTTTGCTTTTCTTTATCTCTATGAGTCGTTGGACAGAGATATTCGAGAACTGTTAACATGCCGGTGTCTATTGTGGATACTTTGTCAATGTCTGAAGATTAACTGGAGAGGAAGAAGTGAATGATGACTAGCAGTGTGATTCCGCCTGTGCATTTTGCCGTACTGTAAGTAAACATAAATGAATATCAGTCACTCACGAACCTCGGGTTCATTGAATTACTGCTGTAGACTACAAACGATGCATATGTGCTGTTGGCTTATTATTCAGTGAAACGTATATTTCTGTTTGTCAGACATTTAGTACTCTACACAGAATGTCTAGAAGAAAGTAAAATTGTCACTTATTGACTTAGAACCAATCAGAATTATTTGGTTTTGACTAATATATCTAAGTTACTACAAAAAATATTCAATGTGGTGGAAAAACTGATCAGAAAATGTCCCCGGAAGAATCTACCCGCAATATTGATGCTTATTTGAATATTTCAAATGATTGTGTTGTTATTGCTTCTTTTTCTCCAACCTGCGTATCATCGTTCTTATGTGTTAATATCTTCTTTCTCAGTGACACAAATAAATAATTGTAACGTTCCGCTTGGCAGACTGGTCTGGAATTCTTCTAGAATGCTAATCGAACTTAAAACAACAAAGTTATGTTTGAAAAAACACATAAGCTGTTTTGAATGTCAGTCTTCAGTGATGTCCAGTAAAGTCATTCAAAGCTTTTGTCAAGTTCCTCTGATTTTGTGTTCCAAAAGAGAATGACATCCAAAATTATAATCCAACTAATATTTATTCATCACTCTTATTCGCAATTTATCACAAAATAAATATGCATAGATGATATGATTTTCTGTGAAGTATGCAAAGTGAGGTGATTGGAAGCAGCCAATACAAAGGCCTATATGTGATTCATTGCTTTGAATCCAATCTAAAACGGATACTAAAGATAAAAATTATACTTTTAAAGCATTCCGGGGTACTCACAAGTAATTACCAAGCATCACAATGACCGTGGTAATTACGACCAAGATCAGCGCGAATACAATTACATAATACATTTATCTTCAACATGTTGGTGGTATTTTGAGTCGCTGATGGATTTTGAAGCTCTTCTTCATCTAGTGTCCCCTCCTTAATTTTCCGTCATTCTCATGGAGTGACAGAATTTTGCATTTGTAAGGATGAAAAAACATTTCCAACTGACTGTTATCTAAGATCAGCCATATCGAAATCCTAATTGTTTACATCAATATCACCATCATTATCCCTATGGGAATATTGTTCTGCACAAAATACAAAGAAATTATGAATTTGTTTTATGAACTTAATATAGTATAATATTTATATACATATGGTAGTAAAGCTTAAAATTTCTGATGCAGAAATGAATGCTAGAATCGCCGCAGTGTCTGAATTAGTTGATACCGTAATTACTATTTTGGAACTCTGCCACCCGCACTATTAGTCCCAAAAACAAAGTAATTCACTGACCTTCCAGAGTTTTTCAATGTGTCAATAATCACAATGTAATCCTTGTCCATCTGTGTATTTATCTGTGCATTTGTTGGACAGACAATCAAACCAAATTTCGGATCAACACGACTATTTATGCTGTAGAATAAGCACATATGGTAATATTCGAATTTCAACTAAATATCCAACTTTTGCCCTCATGCTATTCAATAAAGTCATTTAAATGTGTCCCTGATACTGTGACAGATAAATAAATTGTTGAAAGCAATTCCCAGTTCTCGATACTGTGAGATATGGGTAAATTACAATAATGAGAGTAGAGTGTATGTATATGAGTTCTTGCAATAAACCGATATTCTGATCAGCACGCTCATTACTATGATACATTGTGATTAAAAGTTCCATTTCACATTTCATGAATACTCATTAATTCTACTGCTTCGTTATTCAGAAGAAGTTGATGAACACATATGTCATGATATCACACTGAATGTTTTAATTGCTGAATGATGAATAGGTGGAGATATGAATGGCAGTAACCAGTCGAAACCGATTCAGTGGCTAAATTGTAACGTGCTGCTCTAGCGGTACATCTTTGAACTTTTTGGTAGCTGCTGTTGCACTGTGATATACTAAACGATATTGAATAAAATCAATAGTAAATGGATTTTATTACCATGAGGAGTTTTTCACTGGATATCAGACAATATTTTGCTCACATCATCTTGGTGTCTTGACTTTTACTGTAGGTGAGCTGTGTACACCTCATACTTCGTAAAGTTCCGTCATCAGGGCCGACGTTTTCTGGACTTGATAATAACTGGAATGATAATAGCTGACACTGTAACATACGTTTTTATTTCATTCTAATACTCACGCAACAAAAGTGGGTATACATATGTCGCGTAATTATTCAGCTACTCCTAAATAATGAATCATTATAAGTATATTGTGACAACCCCTGAGGATGAGTTGTCACAGTAAACTGTGACCATCTTATAAGTAAAGTGGGTACTGCTGACGAGAATATGCGTGTAATGTCTTCTGCGATTAGAGAGGAGACGATTTTAATGGTGATGTGGACAAATGAAAGATCCTTGTGAAACAACAGATAATTGGAAATCGAGACAATGGAGGAACGATTTGGAGCACATGTGGAAAGACGGTTTTGCACTTAAAGCTTACTTTAATTCTCATATCTGCACGTCAGTTCTCCAAGACGTATTTCCGCGATGGGAAACTGTTACGTTACTATCCTACCTCGTCCTTATTGAATTTATGGATAATTCATGCATGTTAGTCAAAGTATACATGTTGCATCAGAAGTATAATTTTTCAGTGACAGGCAATTCATCAGTGTGATGTGATAATTTAACTCTATTCTCCAAACTATGATCAAATAGGGTGAGACTCTATCTCGAATCCCCTCCTCTACCTTCTTCATCGTATCATCCTGGTAGCCACAGTTCAATCCAGTCCTTAAAGACAACGAATTATTTCGACGGTTTCGGATATAACAAATTAGGTCTAAATGAGTTCTTTGAGGGACGCGCTTATTGACTAGTACGCTACCTTTGCTTATTTGCATAAAACTCTCATTCCTCTGATGTTCCTGGCCAGGAAGTTGTGGAAAAGATAGTAATTAGTTTAACTTCGAACACTGAATCTGTCGATATAATCTTGTTTACTGATAATACTTAATTCTAATTGTTTGCCATTATGTGACTTTTTAACACTAATCAATATCTATAAATATATATTTGTTGGATTTACATAACCAAATTGACCCAAGCCAATGAGCCTATGGTTTTGATATCATTTCCGTTAACTATATTTGACAGTGATACTTCTGCTAGTGTTTTTTTGTTGTTGTCGCTGCCCTTCATGTTGGTAATTATTTTCTTTTCCTTTCTGATTTCTTTATTCCTTGTTCTCCTGATTCTAAGGGGAACAACCCATAAGGTTGCTCCTCTGTGAAATATACGTAAGAAGAGTAGTAGACATTACCTCAGACCACTATCTCGTGCAAGGAACACTCCAGATCAAATTAAAAGCTTTCAAAGAAAGAGGAGCTGCAGATAGACCAAAAGACAAGTTCAGTACTCAAAAACTGGAGGATTAGTCTCCAAAGGACATCCTCACTGCAATCATAAGGAATAAGGCGGCGACACAAATCAACACTAGCGAAGAGAGCAACGTTGAAGAACACTGAAACAGCCTGAAAGCAATGTGGAGTCAAACCTGCACGGATGTTCTAGGCAGAAAGAAGAGACAGGACAAACAGTGGCTCACTCTATCAAACAACTAGGTTTCTATCGGAGAGGAGATAAACGCAAATTAGGCCAGTGAAGGATGACAATGGAAAGTCAGTCGCCAAAGAGGTGCAGCAAAGGAAACACTGGGCTGAACACTTCAAATGACTTCTAAATCGACCACCACCTACAACGCGCCCAATAATACCAACAGCGGAAGCAGAACTATCAGTGAACATCAAACCTCGGACGAGAACAGAAATCCTGAAGGCAATCAAGATGCATAAATCTGGAAAAGCAGCAGGACCAAACGGAATTCCAGCAGAGGCATTGAAAATGGACCCAGAGACATCAGCGGACTTGATGACACCACTACTGGCGAAGGTGTGGAAAGAAGGCAAGGTACCTGAGGATTGAAAGAAACGCTACCTATTCAAACTACTAAAGAAAGGAGACTTTAGTCAGTGCAAGAACTGGAACAGGCTGGATTCGGGGGAAACAAGTCGTGCATCGATCAGAACGCAACACTACGTATTATCATTGAACAGAGATTGGAATGGCAGTCACCTCTCTATCTCAACTTCATCGACTATAAATATGCCTTCGACAGCATAGATTGAGAGGTGATTCGGAAACTATTTCGCTGCCAACAATTATAAATCTCACCCAGCAGTTGTACGACAATACTGCATACCAAGTAATCCACAACAGGAAACCCACGGAATCCTTCGGAGTGAAGAACAGAGTAAGGCAAGGCTGGCTGCCTACTATCTCCAATGATTTTCCTGATTGCAGTAGACTGGGTAATGCGACAGACAGTGGGAAGCGAGGAGAGAGGCATAAAATGGATCCACACGAAAAACTTGGAGAATCTGGATTTCGCTGATGGTATGTGTCTGATTTCTCTTAAAATGGAAGATATGTAAATGAAAAGCAACAAGTTGGCAGAAGAAGTATCAAAGATAGGATTTCAGGTGAATATGGAGAAAATAGAGGTGATAAAGATTCCTGTCCAACAACAACAGACAACAGTGAGCATAAGTGGGAGGAATCTGAAGGAAGCAACCTCCCTCACCTACCTCGGAAGCATCGTCTAAACTACAGGCGGAACTGACGAGGATACCAAAACAAGGACCGGGAAAACAAGGTAAGCTTTCATTTCTCTCAAGTCTGCGTTAGGTCAACAGAACACAGCATGAAGAACATGATGCAGATTTTCAACTCCTCTATGAAGTCAGTGCTACTATACGGCACAGAGACTTGTCGTTGCGTCATTAGGGCCACTTTGAATAAACTACAGACCTTCATCAACAGCTGTCTTCACTCAATACTCAAGATCAGATGGCCAGAAAATTTCAGCAACAACAATCTCTAGCAACGAGCCAACCCAGCAGGAACCGATTGTGCAACAAATATGCAGGAAGACATGGAGGAGGTGGATTGTTCATACTCTGAGAAACCACCAAGTGACATCACACACCAAGTCGTTGCTCAAGAGGAACCCAAACGGGAAGAGGTGAGTTGGTCATGAGTGTGAGGGTGACATGGAGGAGGTCAAGTGATTGTTTTCAGCTGGCTTCAAACAGAACCGAACAAAATTTTCAGTTGCCGAAACGTTTAAAATATTATGCAAGGAGAAAACTTGGGCACTATGGTAGAGTTTAACTCCATTATGAAAAAAAATTTATCTTGATAAAATCACACAGTGTCATAGAGTAACATTCACTGATTAAGTTCGAGCAAAAATTATTGCTCATCTGATTATGAGCAAAAATTGATAATGATATTGCTATTGCTATTGAAAGGAACTATTGTGAGTTTTTTAGTTATTAAGAGATGGAAGTGTGCGACATGATGACAAGCCCCTTACACTTTGGCCCCCTTAAAAAACCTACTACACGATTTAAGCTCATTATAACACCAAGGATGAGGAGCGTGGTATCAGCTGTTACCTCTTTTTCCTATCGAAGAAAATGACATTTATTCATAAATAACATCAAAGTCAATTTTCACATTTTGACTTTGTTGCAGAGTAGTAATCTGCTGAAATGGAAAGAAATAATTCTGTCGTGGTCTGTAATTACCTCGTAATCCGGACTTCTTTTACTTACAAATTATGAACTGTAGTGAAGGCAAATAAATCTGTTTAATATGAGTTGTTATCATAAATAAAGCTGAAGTGGATGGTACTTACCACTTGATTAGTTACTACCGAATTAGGAGAATCCTGTAAATGCTTACCTTACCAGTCGATTCTACAAGTTAAAATGCGATTATTTTCGAAAATAATGCCTACATTCCTACATCAGAGTAGCATGAAGAGACGTCGGCACTTCTAATTAGTAATTATCAAGAAAGTTTCACACTGACAGTTCCTGAAAATTGTTCCACATTCGTAAGTACTCGGAATAAATGCAAAACAAAATTCACAATCTTGGTGCGTGACTGAAAGAACTTGGAATAGCCCACAGCCTTTGTTGCCTCGATGTTGGCGTTCAGATGGATAGAGGTGAAAAGCAACAAGGAACACGATCACCCAACGAATACTATGAAGAAAATGGACACGGACTCAATTGAGTCTGATGGGAACATAATGTGGCAATGTGCATCAAGTGTTTCAAAGAAAACTATAAAACTCAAGTTTCGAAGTTGTGCGATTACAATTGATATGATTATGAACAATAAATTTTGATCGAAACTTTGTCATCCAGTAAACAATAATAATGTTTCACTGTGTGATATATCTAATAAACAAACTAATATGGAATTACTTATTACCACAGTGTCCACGTTCTGCACATATATTAATATTTTCTTCCTGATTTCGGAAACACAAGGTATACATATTTTTGTTGAAGACCGAAAGGGAGCGAAAGCACTCGTGACGATTTATATTGTCCTTCAAATTACCTGTAGATTTTATTCGAAATCCAAAATCTCTATGGCTTTGGGATGCGAACATTGAGGATAATTAATTTCTAAAATTCTGCTGACCTCTACTCATGAGTAGTTAAACTAGATAGCGAACATTTTATAAACATGAAAATTCAAAAAAATTATTCTCAAAGTGAAACAATAATAATAGTGAAGTAACAAAACAAATAGTTCAGGGAAGAGTCTCTCTTTGCCAAGTTCATCTTCTTAGACTTTTCTAAGTAAGAGGATATTAAAAAAACTGATGAGTTGTCATAATCATGCATACATCAAATTGACAGAAGTTGGAATTCATGAGATATTGATTCTGCTCACCGTAATTAAATGGTCTACGTGGTCGTCTTCTAATCTGAATGTCCTGGGATCGAACAAAAGGTGGTCAAAAGTTGCGAGAAGTCCAAAACTGAAATAAACAGCTGCCCAGTTCACCCAGGTTTTCCAACGGTTTTCTAAATCATCACAGCTTGTGATCCAATCCATAATAATAGTCGTGTGAGGACTCCAATTAGTGTTTTGGAGTCATATATTCACTAAAATGATAGATGTATAATTATTATTCCCATCTGCTCATCTTGGATACTGCAGCACATCGACATTTCTCCCTTTCATCTACGCCCCATGTCAGCTAGGTCAACGATGTCCGCAGCCTTCATCGACTCGATGGCTGGTCAGGTGATGCATTTCATTCAGTGGAGTACTCAGTGTATGTCAAAGCCACCTCCGATTCATCCAGCATATTCGTGGGTG
>OX235273.1:28485426-28533704 GCA_944472155.2 Trichobilharzia szidati
ATCCTGATTCTTACTCACTTCAATGAATTTCTAGATAATCTGAAAAAACACTGTAAAAAAATTATGAAATTGTTTTTTCTCTTTAACTTTATGCTCTTTGTCTTACTAATACTATCAAAGTATTTATGTAGAATAATTAATGTAATTCAAAATTTCTTCACTTAAACAATCTAAAGTTAAGTTAATATAAATGCTTAACTAATTATTTTTTATGAAATAATACACCATGATTAGCCTGCGTGTATACACGGATTCATTTATGAGAACAGTGAATAATTGTTAATTTGTTTTTAATATATTTAATATTAACTGCTTCATTCTGAATACTTCTTTCTAAACACAGTATAGAATTTTCAGCCTATTTTCAAGTAATGTGGTAATAATAGATAGTGTACCATTTGAAATAATAGCGTTCCATTGGAAGCATGCCTCATCACGCGGCGAAGCTTTGCTTCCATTTCCTTCTAAATCTTTGTGGTTGTTGGTTGAAACCTTCTGAAAGTTGCATTTGAGAATAGTTTATGACTCATGAGAGCATTTGGATAGCAAAAACTATATGAAATGCGGTAAATATGACGGATGATAAGAGGATTTTGGCAGCCCAGTGATCTAATTAGGCTGTAAGAATTAGAATAGCTAAAATTGTATTATTACCGTTATCGCTATGAGTTCATAGTGGAACATAGGGCTTCAATAACATGTCACTATTTCATTCTGTTCCTCTTCAGGGGACTCCATGACTACCCAGAAGCCTCGAGCACATCCTCACTCGATCTCCCTTACATCACCCACGGAACTATTCGGGTTCCGGCTTGGACAGTGATGTCACTCTACGGTTCCCTGAGGGTTTCAATGATTCATCTTCCTTTTTTCAAGATATTTCTTTGGCCATATGTTTTTGGTTGGTATGGCATAATGCCAGAGTTTCTTATAGCATATTCTTTCTGGCCATTCATCTGATCTTCAGTATTCACTGAAGTCAGCTGTTGATGATCATTCATTGTTGATGATCAAGCTGGTGGAAATGCTACTGGCGACACTCCAGTCAAGTCTCTGAAGCAGTGATTGATTTTAGTGGGATAAAACTGAATCTGTTTCCTTATGATGAGTGCAGTAGATTTCCATAGTGATTTCAGCTCATTGAATGTCTAAAGCACATGTGTATAACCACAAACATACACGTAAATATATATTAACATATTGACACTTATCGCATGTATGTACATGAAAGAATATATTTCACCATCTTTCATATATATATATATATATGGATATACATGAACAGTATGCTGATTCACATATATGCGCATCCTATGAACCTACCATTTGCACATGGAGACATATCCTTTTTATATAACCTAGTAACTAGTGAAATAAATGAGAGACAAATCCACAAATCATTACGACTATCTGGGGTTGGATTCAATGCCTCACAGTGTGAAAGCTGCTCCAGCAGCCACATCTTCCCGACAAACCATTAGGTTGCCTGTGAACGATTTAGTAGCCTTACTACCTTACTTAAATTAAATACCGTGTTGACACTTACACCAAGAAATCTAGAGCATTATCGATGCGCATTACTATGGCGTTTTACCAAACCCAATCGACCTAGGTGAACACATGGTTCACTCCAGGCACGAAAAGTAATACGCAAGCTTGTCCAGCCACCTGTCGGACACGGAAACTATAGTTTCAAATAAAGATGGGATTCAGACTTAAAAGCGTTCAGTCTAAATCTCCCAGATAGTTGTTTCCTACCATTGGCAGTTTCGGCTAGGCACATACACCAACTGTCCGAACTTGCGGTTACTCTTTTACTAAACAGCGTTACCATAGCAACGTTGGGATTTACTTCACTCACTAATACGGTCATCATCAGCACCAGACTGACTTGTCTGATGATAGTTCAAGGCCTGCTTAACCCTCCACAGGAATCCTATAGCATTAATATAGAAAGTATAGGAGATTCGGACTTTCATTCCTAAATTCTGAACTTTGAATATCCTTTTAGTGGCCTTTTTATTGTTAGATACAGTAGGTGTCTTTCATTCCTGTTCTGTTGACTTTCGCGTTATCGGTCTTCATTTCAAAGACAAATAAATTCTGAAAAATCCAGTGAATCTATAAACACTTTGAACCATAATCTGATCATTTATGTTCTGTTGCCTTCTATGTAAATGTGAATGGAAAGTACGTGTGTGCTCAGAATGAAAGAAATGTGCTGTGAAAATACATTACAGGTTTCAGATAGATTACGTCTTTTTAATGAATGTCTATCTTGCTTTTCTGATCCTACCTGAGTTTGATATCCTCTACTAGATAGCACATTATTGGTTGTGGTTGTATAATACCATCACAGACTTCATTTGAAGACCTATCCTAGGTAGGATGAATTCGGCAGCCAAAAAACTGTTCCACTTTTCACTTAATTTAGGCAACCAAAGCACTTACCATTAAAGGAGATAATTTATACAGACCACCATACTACCACAGCGTTCGAGTTAATTCCACTTTCTTGATTCCTTCAGTGACAAAGCCTGCCTAAATTTATTCCATATAACCTAATTTCAAATATTTGTGAACAACATTCTTATCATTATAAATTATTTAATTTAATCCCAGCGTGTTTAAGAGAAAAATAAAAACAAGATTTTCCTGAACGTTTCGCTGTGTAAGCCACAGCTCCCTCAGCAGATTTATTCTGATGTTAATAATTACCAAAATATATAGTCCAGAAATTTTTCACATAAACTGTAGGCAGTTTACTTGAAGGTCACGTGTCCATAGACTTTTGTATCAATAGAACTATGTATGCAGTCATCATATATTCGTTAAACCAATGTCAAATTGTCATTGTGTAATATTTTCTATAGTTGGTTTTTAAGGGTTAGTTTTGTATGAGTGTGTGTGAGTGTATGTTATTTGTCATTTGGAAAAGACGTCAATTCACTTGCGATAAACATGGTAATAGATTTTTAAAGGTCATGGAGGCTCACAGAGTTTTTTTTCAACTGTCTTGCGTCATTAGGGTTTGCCATATAAGTGATATGTGTTTCCTTTCTTTCCTATTCACTACATTCGATGTGGCTGAAATGTGCAACGCTCCAGAGGTCAGCCTTTCTTTATGTGAATGAAATCCTCTTCCAAGAATTATTGAAATCAATCTTAAGTTATGTCCACTGTCAATCGTATGCGTTGCTATAGCCCATCTTTTTTTTCAAGACTTTTTAATTCTACTTCATTTCTAGGTGAAAGTTAGGTTAATGGTCTATGTTCATTCACTCTGAACTTCACCTGTCTACTGCTCTCCCCTATATAGCATGCATCACATTCTCAACACTTTATCCTATAGACACATTTAATCTGGGACATTTTAGGAACCATATGCTTGACATTCATCAAAAGCTTTCCTTGGTTGTTTCTTTTCGTCAAGTTTCAAGAAATTTTTTATTTGTCATTTTTTGGTGACATTATGAAAATGAGATTGTCGTCCATGAATCAGTCTTTGAAAGGATTCATAGATATGGCTTGTAACAAGTATTGTTAAACAGTCGTCTATATTTTTGATTCTCGTTCGATAAGATTCAAGTTTGACGTTGCAGTTATGTATTCTTTCTCGTAAAAATACTTTGGAGGTATGATTTACAGCAAGTATGGATTTGTGCGAATATTCGAGAGGTGACTTCGGAATAATTCCACTTTGTAGACAGCGTAAGTTGAAAATATGATGATTATAGAGAAAATAAACAATCTATCTCCAAGAATGCAGTTTACTTCGGAAGCAAAATCAGACATTGTTAAACTACTATTTCTAGACTGCCAAGTTAATAGGAGTGAAAACGGAAATTTTAATACATCCATATTCAGGAAGAAAAACAACCACCAACATCAGTCATAATCCCTTCTCCTCAACTAATCCGAACATGAACTGGAAAACATTTGCACCTGTCATTCTGTATGATTAATTCAATGTAGTTTATTTGCTTACCAGTCTTAAATCTCCTAATGTATTTTCGATAGTACATAAATCACCATATGTAAAGTATTCAGCTGAAGCGTTCCTCCGAAATGTGATGAATTCATTAAATCCTGTTTTATTAACCTTTGTTGCTTGCTGTTATTTTTGGCAGTTTATCATCTTCATCACCATCGTCTTCTCTAATTGTACTTGACGTCCCGTCTTCATTTCCTCTGATGTCAGCTTATTGGTTTTCGCCAACATGATTTCAATTTTGGAGATAATCTGTCAAGGAGCACCACTTTATATTGCCCACCGTCCATTGATAAACTCGTCATTGGTATTAAGCGTCAGTGACTATTCATTTTGCTCACAACCGTTAACTTTGGATATTCCATAGGCTGATCGTTCCAGCTGTGATGTATCTGCTTGTGACACACCTTCTGGAACTATGTCGAATGGTTAATGGCTTTCAAAACTCTCCACATTATGATGGGAAAATTAGCAATGTTCAATGCGATAACATAAATTGCTTGTTCATAAACGTCTACTGACTAAGGAAACAGTTGACTTACTAAGTGAGTATTCACGAGATATAAGAAGGAGTTTTCAATGTTAATTTATCAATGAAGTGAGCTTAATGATCAGATTAACTATGTACTGCGAATACAGATATACTCATGCTTTCAGGTCAGTATGTGCTTTGCTCATTTTTTCACAACACAGAAAACGAGAGATGGCTTATAACGATTCATTTATAGGTCACATATTCAGGGATGTATTTTGGCATTATTGAAGAAAAAACAAAGTTGAATATTCGGCTAACATTGGAATGTTACCGTGTATGCTGGTTATGTAGGACTAATAGTCGAGTTGTCCAAGAATTAAGGTTGGTTGTTCGTCCTACACATGGATAGATGCATAAACAGATAGATGATGATTACATTGTGATGACTGAAATTGATATAAACTTCTGGATGGATGATACTTGTCATAACTGGGTAATAACTGAAGTGTGAACACCATCACTGACTGAAGAGGATCAGGGTTCATCCAAATGACAATCCAAAATAGGATAAAATGCACATCCTGAAATTTACCACTAACCAAAAATGAGGTAACAGTTGTTCGCTAAAAATTCATAAGAATTATGTGTATTTACTTAACTTCAGCATGAAAAATACAGAGGTGATGAAGATACTTAATCGACAATATAAGTTTTGATTTTGGAAATTGATTCAAGTGTTACCAACGGAATTTCCAACTGGCTGTAGGCTTTATTCAACACAGGACTGAAGCGAATAGGGTGATATGGGAATGTGTAGTTGAGGATCCATGATACACTCTGATCAAATGGATTCATAATGAAAACAGTCAAGCTGTCTGAAACCATAGTTTGTAAAACAAACTCTTAGGCCAATTTCGCATGAACACAAAAAGACAATTGAAGTGAAGAGAGGTATTTCGAGGTTTCCTAGTTATACTAACATAAAAAAGAACTGTTCTTAGCTATATTTCAACGAAAAACAATTGAGGATTAATGCAGTAATAATAAAAAATAAAGGGGAAGTTCTGATAAATATAGACAAGCAGACAATGCTGATTATCTTCGTAAAATAGACTGTATATAGTAGAGGTGGACCGGACACACATAGATGACAACGTTCAACAACATCACCTACCAGACCTATCAATGTAGCCCGAAAGGAAAACACTGAATGATTTCTGTATCTTAACTGAAAATTGCTTCCAATAAATTGACACTTTTTCATTCCAATTTATGGTGAAAACTACAGATAAAACTTCTACTATGGAAGCATTTTGGGTTAGAAACACTTGAACTTGAGATCATTCAATCATGACGGGCAGACAGTCTTGAGATCATTGTGTCGTAAAAAACAGTAAATTTCGAACTTGTCCCACCGCGGACAACTTAACCCACTTGAATATGATTGATCTTTAGCATGTACTTTTGTTTCATATAACTGAGTAGTTGCTATACATTTTATTTTATTACTGTGAATCATGTCAGTTGTAAAGCCATTGTACAGAAGTGATATCATCTCGTGACAGTTGTCTTCTACATCCCTTATATAAATTTATGGAAAAGCACAAACAGTCTCGAAAAAGTCTCATTAAAAAATTAAAAAATTAAGAGTTAACAGACAGAAAGGTAGTGAATAATCATTCAGGTGCTTCAGTCTTTGACAGTTTACTAATCAGTGACAACGTGACAGGGCAAAAATCAAAATTAGTGCTGTTTATGAATATACGTAGTATGCCTTGATTAGACAATAGTTAAAAAATAACTATAAGCGTTTAGTCCTTCCTGCTGCTGACAACTGAATTGCATCAGTCACCTTCACAATGTGACGACATTGTTAGGTTCCTCGCCTTCATGGTACACGCTTTCAACCCTTAACAAATTATTAATGTACACCATTCTAGATCCGCAGTGCGTCGGTGGTAAAGCTGTTAGGTTGCTCGCCGATCATGCACATGTTCCGGGGTTCGATCCCCGGCAGACGCACTCCTTTACCTCGCTGAGCCAGAAATAATGCTGGTGAAGAGGAAAGGTTGGGCGTGAGGCTATTAACCCCATCCGGTAAAATAAACACTGCTAAAGAAACATCAAACCACTAGCTTGAAGCCCTTTGTTCCACTGAGGAACGTGAAGGAAAAAAATTCTAGATCAGTATTACTTAAAGTTTTTATCAGTTAATCCCTGGTAATGTAAGAAGAGTATGTTTGAGACGTCTTAGTAATTGGTTGTTTTGTTTAGTTCTGATCTCAGTCAATTGAAAAGAATCCACAAAATTAAACGGATGAGGTCATATGATCTTTTTACCTTTATTCTTCCTGTTGCACACTGAAATTCCTCAGATATATACGAAAAGTTGTTGGCCAGAATAGCTCAGAGATAACGTCTCTGAACGCGGAACTGAGTGATATGGATTGGAATCAAAAGCGACTTTTATTCCTCGGATATTTTAGACATATCTTACTGAAGAGTGACAATGAGCACGAATCTAGGTCGAAAGCTTCCAACTAATAGGCTGCAACTATCTAATAGAAACACAATATTTCATGGATGAAATAAGCATATAGTTGTATTTTTTAACGACTGAACTTGATTTTACATACCAGAGTGATATACTCTTGGGAGGTGGAAGAGAACAGTTAGAAAGAGGTATATTCCAATTGCTTGTTGTTTTGACATTAAATTTAGGAGAACAGCAGTAAACTGCCACACCACTTATGAGTTATGCATATATTGTCTTTTTCAAAATGTTATATTTGCTCATCGACACTATGTAACGACGTTTAAGTGTAGCGAACTACATAAAACTTATATGAAAACCACTGTTCGCTCATGTTCCTTGAACTCTGCATCCATTGTCTTAAATTCAGACTTTCTGTTGTTCCACAGTTATCATTCTTTTCTCCAAATCGCCATTCAGGCCACCTCTCCGCCATTCGATATTCTTGCAATAAATATCACACAACATGCTACTTACATGTTTTTACCTGATACTCTTACATTACTTATAAGAATTTCCATGAAAGAATGACGTTTCGGAACCAGTTGTCACAAGTGACTTATAAGAATTCATTATTTAGCAGTATCTTAATAATTACGCGACATGTTTATATCTCATGGGTATTTGTTGTAAATTAAAAGGAGTATGAAAGTTATAATAACTAT
Source organism: Trichobilharzia szidati (assembly GCA_944472155.2). Lineage (NCBI taxonomy): Eukaryota > Metazoa > Platyhelminthes > Trematoda > Strigeidida > Schistosomatidae > Trichobilharzia > Trichobilharzia szidati. The sequence continues at coordinate 28,493,091 of OX235273.1, forward strand.
TATTATTCTCATTATCATCATGTCCAAGAAGCCTGGAACATGTCGAGCGAAAATCGCGATGCACTCAGTGTACACAAGTAACTTATAATCAAATTCAAGGCATACAGATTATGTGCGCAAGATAATGTCTGTCGTCCAGTGATAAAATCTCCATTGTGATTAGGCTTCAGTGACTATTGATTATGTTCAATACCGTTCAATATAACACAGTTTAGGGACCACCATTGAATCTCATTGATGAGACATTTATGTCACATGTTATAACGTAAATGTTGAATAGTTGATGTCTTTCTAAACTTACAGACTGATGATGCAGTATGAACCGTGTCTTCATGAATTTCTACTGACTGACGACTTGGTTGAATGAGGAAGTATTCACGAAATACGAAAAGGAAGTTTCAATTAAAAATGTTACTTAAATGCGCGTATTCATCAGATCAACCATGTATTGCGAGTACCGATATACACATACTTTCGTGTCAATATGTTCTTACCTCAATTTTACAGTATCGAAAACTGTGGATAGCCTGCAACAACGTGTTTATCTATCACAGTACCAGAAAGACCTTTCAATGACTTTACTTAAAAGAGTATACTCTATGCAGAGTTGAATATTTAGTTGACATTCGAATACTTTGTACAGCAGTAATGGTGAAGATGTTTAAGATATCTGATTGGTTGTCTATATAACTAATGAATAGATGGATAGATAGATAGACGTACATAAATTGGTTACAATGTGTTGATTAAAACTGATATGGAAATCTAGATTGCGAGTTAATTAGTTAGTAATTGGGACTCATAGATCAGGTGGAGGAACTCCAGACTAGTTATTATGGAATCGACTAATTCGAGAATAACGGCGATTTGGACGTTTATTTCATCAATGTAAATAAAATCGTTTATTTCTATATTTAATACAGAATCATATCACCATAAATATAAGACTGATGATTTGGATTACAATGCAACTGATTTCGGATAACAGTCACTTGGAAAAGATTTTTCATTCTTCCGAATGCAAATCATGCCAATAAATGAAAATGACGGCCAATACCAGCGATTCAAAGTCCTACCAGCTTGTAGGTGAAATTGATGTTGACGATAAATGTATTAGGTAATTGTATTCACGCAGATCTTCGTCGTAATTACCACGATCATTGTGATATTTGGGAGTTGCTTGTCAGTATCCTGAAATGAATTGAAAGTCAAAAGAACGTCTTTAGTTTACATTTTAGACTGGATATCAAACACGGAATCTTGCACATAGGAATTATCGGGTGAGATTCATAAATCATTTATTATTCATTCATTGAAATAAATATATATGTATATGTATAATTTATAATATTATCAAAACTCTATTGTGTGCACGCCGGAATGAAATCGGGATCACCAAAACGTACCGATGCAAATATTACCAGCATTCACTTGCCCCATATTTCAGCAACACAGTGTGAACACTTGTTCTTTTAAACTATAGTCATTTAATAGGCCTTCAGTTTTATATCAGCATAAACAATAACAAAATGACTTTCTAATTCTATGTTACTCACTCATATGTAGATATGTGGGCATCAGTCAGTGTTATGCTAGCACATCAAGAATATTTGATACCAAGAGGTGGACTGGAGAAGGTTTAAATTACGGAATGATATGAGTAGTTTGGAAACTAACCAAGTCGTTGGGCAGTTTCACCAGCCAGGTGTACATGATTTAACACCAGATGTCTGCTCCACTCGTTTAAGGGCGAGCCCCCATTTTGGTTTGGCTGATCAGGCTGATCATCTAGAAAGCTCAACACTTTCCCCTGACTTGTCCACAACTACTCATGTAAGTAGTGAGCATACGCTGTGAAACACTTTGCCGAATTCACTCAATTCCAAGCTGTCTTCATGTCCACAAATATCATATTTGCATATAAACATTAGTGATTAAAGAAATGCCAACCACTGGATGTACATTCAAATTTGACTCACATTCATTCCTAATTTTTACTGAATACAGCTTCTTGGCCAATACATTTGTCTTCGTCCTTGTATTAGTCAATGCAACACAAGATAAAACATTCCTTGGATTCATTTTCCTATGCTAACATGTAAGTTTTATTTTACGTGCATACAGTGAGCGGTTATATTCATGCTTCAATTTTTACAAGTTAAATAGCACAAATACTATGAGACAAAAGTGCCATTAGTCGTACAACGACAAGCTAAATAACAATGTTGATGAAAATAACAGTAACACTATGTTTAATAAAGGAAGCCGAAAGCACTCAATTGTCATAATTACTAGCTCTAAGATGAGGTTAAATTGATGGAGGTTCTAAAATTCTGGTGCCTACAGAGTTCAGTTTGACACACAGGCAGTCGCTTGTCAGCAGTATCTGATATATGACAGATTCACGACATTGAGTTACTGATACGATTAGTGTGTAATGGGAAGACTGTTTGTAAAGTACCCTCTGAAGGATAATATAACAATATTTATATTTATTTTGGATGTTTCTATAGTGTAATCACTATCTTTTCTTCTCATAACCTTTAATCACTATTCCGACGTTTGTGAATCATCTGTCAGATTGATCCTAATTGTTTGCCTAACTGCTCGTTTATTGTCTATCTTAACTGCTTCCAATTGGTGTTGTTTTATGATGTTGAAAATATGTCGTTTCAAGAATTCGATTTTCTTGAAATGTACAGGGCCAAAGTGATCTGTTAATAGATATCCAAGTACATATGCTTCATCCAATTCAACTACATTCTAACTTTATCCTTGAATTGATCGTAGACGAGAATCAAACCTGACGCACAATAGTCTTCATGGTTAGTGTACATTACATCTATGCGCTTCTAATGGGAAAAGTGAAGAATGGCAACCATGACATAATTGCTGTTCACAGTGATTTCTCACAAGAACACTGGTGTCCACTCAATTTCTTGACTTGATTCCATTCTATCATGATTATAAAACTTTCAACAAAAACACACATAAGCCGCGTGGACAGGAATAACTACAGCTCCTTCAGTTACACGATGATCAGTATTAGCAATGAATACGATATTCCTTACTGCTATTACAAGACAGCTTCAGACGCCATTTTACACACATCATTTCGAACGAGGTGTATATATATTGATATAAATTGGTAGAGAATCACAAAAGCTCACCTCATTTGGAAATTAACACTGAAAATATTGTCTGGAGGGCGAATGCCAGTTTCAGCACTAAAACACTCAACTCAGGGAGCTGAAGAATACAGAACACACTCTACCTATTCAATACAGAGGTGTTTTCACGAAATGCATAAGCTCGTGTTAGAAAGAGAAGAGATTCCTGTTACCCATTTCTGAAATGAAACAGTTCAATCAACTTCAAATAAGTTTCACGGAAATTCTCACCTCTTCATCATAAAATATTAAATTCTAGTACACTCTCTGTTAAGACTGAAACCAGTGATGATTCCATAAGGAAATCTGCAATAGGTATCAGTGAAATACGCTGATATTACATGACCACATACTCTTATGAATAGTAAGAAGGGATGTTTGTTTATCAGTTATCCTTCCAAACTCGATTACCCGGAATAGATGAGTCACAGTTAACGCCTGAATGCTGGTGGCGCAGTCCAGTTGTCGAAGCTGAAATAAGTTGGTGGCTAAGAATCGATGGCTCACACCAATAAGCCACATCTCCACAGTTCAGCTCAACTGACATTAATCTAAACCGAACACATTTTTTTGCACAACTGAAATAACATACTGATCGTTTGAAACCTGATCACATGACAGCAGTTACAGAACACCTTGTGTCTTCGACTCTTTCTTTCTGCTTTGTCATTCTCGACAGATTGCAAACATTATGTCACGCGAGATAGCTTGCTACTTCCCTTCATTAACAGCGCCTTCACCCTTCACTGAAGATCAGATGGTTGGACAACGAGAATGAACAATCAAAAAAGAATTCTGCAGTTAAACAAACTAACGAATAACCTCTGTCAGAAGAAATGAACATTCAGTGAAAAGACCACCGTGTGAAATCATGCACAAATAAAGTCTTGTATTATAACTTGTATCGATGAATGGGGCGTTGACTCAAAGTTATTACAGGAGAGGATCTAGGATTATGGATGGTCGTGGAGTCAAATTAAGAAGACTGCAGAAATCGCAATGAATTACGGACATGCATTTCAAAACTTATGGTCCAAATGGAACGTGAGACAATAATTATTGTAATAATATTATTAATAATTGACTTTTAGCCATTCATCGTTCACATGAAATGAATTCACTTATACACACAAGCTAACCTTGGCGTTTTTTCTGCACGGAGACGTATTCGTTTACCATTTCTATGATCAAGTTGATTCACACTGGACTTTCGATTGTTTAAATGGTTATTTTGATTTATATTTATTACTATACATAAATATTCAGGTTGCATAATGAAGATCAAAGAATCAGTAATAAATATTATGCTTTAATGTTTTTCTCTGCAAATTCCTATCCAAAGTACATTGATGAGAAACATTAAACGATGCAGTTTTAAAAAACAAATAATTACGAATAATCATTGTTATTACTGTTATCGCAAATTAGTAGAAGTAAGAATTTGAGCTATTTCGACTGCATTAGTTGAATAGAAAGCAATGCTCTCTTCTTCACAACCTAATCATTCTTACCGAATAGTGTGTCGAAACTGTTGTTTAGTGCACTACGGGTACTCATTAGGTCTCTAAATGATGAAAGCTATAAGTTTCAATTTAACAGAGATTCAAAAATCAATCACTTAGGCTAAATTAACTTTCAAGAAACGAAAGTTAATCAGAATTTCATCAAAGATGGGTGTTATGACCGAACGGACAATTATGTAGGAAATTAGAGTTGGAAACAAAAGACACTCGGATATTTAACTAAGGAGTGTCAAACAGAGATTTTAAAGATTATTTATATTATTCCTTTGTGTATCTAGAAGAAAACTGGGCCGAAAAAGCCCATTTCAATTACGTCTTCTTCACTACACACCATTTTAACTGGCTTCAAGATTATCTAGTAGATTCAATTTCCTCGTCGCATGTTCTTCCCCACGTTACTGCAACTCGACGCTCAACTCGACATTCGATTTAGGTGAAGTCACTATCTAAAGGAAGATAAAGGCGTTGGACATAAGTAACATTTTAATTTATACCGACTTCTGACGAAACAACAATTATTCCTTTAATTATTTTGAACTTGTTATTTTCTCCATTAAGGCAGTTTTCACACATTCGAGTTTATCAAATGCATTCATTCAACTTCTTACTAATAGACTATAATTCGTTAAATTTGTCGGAAAACGACACTAGACATAAATGCAGTTCATTAATCATTATGGGGCATTGAAGAGAAGTTATCAGAAGTGAATTGTATACCGACACACGTGAAAGTGATTCGATTTATCAAGTGCCATTTTTGAATTGCAATTAATACTAACTGTTGACTAATGACCGAATTCATAATGAACTCCTAGAAATTCCGAATAGTAGTGCTGTCCAGCAAAGTCAAAGAAAATAAGTGTGCTTATGGATAGTAAAGTAACGGGAATTATTCACCTTTTGACAGCGAGGTCTCGGATTCCATCTCACGTGACTTGATGTTTGCAATCTGTCGAGAATGACAAAGCAGAAAGAGAGAGTCGAAGACACAAGGTGTTCTGTAACTGCTGTCATGTGATCAGGTTTCAAACGATCAGTATGTTATTTCAGTTGTGCAAAAAAATGTGTTCGGTTTAGATTAATGTCAGTTGAGCTGAACTGTGGAGATGTGGCTTATTGGTGTGAGCCATCGATTCTTAGCCACCAACTTATTTCAGCTTCGACAACTGGACTGCGCCACCAGCATTCAGGCGTTAACTGTGACTCATCTATTCCGGGTAATCGAGTTTGGAAGGATAACTGATAAACAAACATCCCTTCTTACTATTCATAAGAGTATGTGGTCATGTAATATCAGCGTATTTCACTGATACCTATTGCAGATTTCCTTATGGAATCATCACTGGTTTCAGTCTTAACAGAGAGTGTACTAGAATTTAATATTTTATGATGAAGAGGTGAGAATTTCCGTGAAACTTATTTGAAGTTGATTGAACTGTTTCATTTCAGAAATGGGTAACAGGAATCTCTTCTCTTTCTAACACGAGCTTATGCATTTCGTGAAAACACCTCTGTATTGAATAGGTAGAGTGTGTTCTGTATTCTTCAGCTCCCTGAGTTGAGTGTTTTAGTGCTGAAACTGGCATTCGCCCTCCAGACAATATTTTCAGTGTTAATTTCCAAATGAGGTGAGCTTTTGTGATTCTCTACCAGTATATATATTGACTTTCTTTGTGACCTTAACTCCTATTGTTTTTCATTGACATTTCCTTATCGTTTTAGTTATCTCTATTGAACTCATTCAACTCGTTCTTCTTTATAGGGATTTCGAAAGGTCCGAATTGCGTTTGCTTTTCTTTATCTCTATGAGTCGTTGGACAGAGATATTCGAGAACTGTTAACATGTCGGTGTCTATTGTGGATACTTTGTCAATGTCTGAAGATTAACTGGAGAGGAAGAAGTGAATGATGACTAGCAGTGTGATTCCGCCTGTGCATTCTGCCGTACTGTAAGTAAACATAAATGAATATCAGTCACTCACGAACCTCGGGTTCATTGAATTACTGCTGTAGACTACAAACGATGCATATGTGCTGTTGGCTTATTATTCAGTGAAACGTATATTTCTGTTTGTCAGACATTTAGTACTCTACACAGAATGTCTAGAAGAAAGTAAAATTGTCACTTATTGACTTAGAACCAATCAGAATTATTTGGTTTTGACTAATATATCTAAGTTACTACAAAAAATATTCAATGTGGTGGAAAAACTGATCAGAAAATGTCCCCGGAAGAATCTACCCGCAATATTGATGCTTATTTGAATATTTCAAATGATTGTGTTGTTATTGCTTCTTTTTCTCCAACCTGCGTATCATCGTTCTTATGTGTTAATATCTTCTTTCTCAGTGACACAAATAAATAATTGTAACGTTCCGCTTGGCAGACTGGTCTGGAATTCTTCTAGAATGCTAATCGAACTTAAAACAACAAAGTTATGTTTGAAAAAACACATAAGCTGTTTTGAATGTCAGTCTTCAGTGATGTCCAGTAAAGTCATTCAAAGCTTTTGTCAAGTTCCTCTGATTTTGTGTTCCAAAAGAGAATGACATCCAAAATTATAATCCAACTAATATTTATTCATCACTCTTATTCGCAATTTATCACAAAATAAATATGCATAGATGATATGATTTTCTGTGAAGTATGCAAAGTGAGGTGATTGGAAGCAGCCAATACAAAGGCCTATATGTGATTCATCGCTTTGAATCCAATCTAAAACGGATACTAAAGATAAAAATTATACTTTTAAAGCATTCCGGGGTACTCACAAGTAATTACCAAGCATCACAATGACCGTGGTAATTACGACCAAGATCAGCGCGAATACAATTACATAATACATTTATCTTCAACATGTTGGTGGTATTTTGAGTCGCTGATGGATTTTGAAGCTCTTCTTCATCTAGTGTCCCCTCCTTAATTTTCCGTCATTCTCATGGAGTGACAGAATTTTGCATTTGTAAGGATGAAAAAATATTTCCAACTGACTGTTATCTAAGATCAACCATATCGAAATCCTAATTGTTTACATCAATATCACCATCATTATCCCTATGGGAATATTGTTCTGCACAAAATACAAAGAAATTATGAATTTGTTTTATGAACTTAATATAGTATAATATTTATATACATATGGTAGTAAAGCTTAAAATTTCTGGTGCAGAAATGAATGCTAGAATCGCCGCAGTGTCTGAATTAGTTGATACCGTAATTACTATTTTGGAACTCTGCCACCCGCACTATTAGTCCCAAAAACAAAGTAATTCACTGACCTTCCAGAGTTTTTCAATGTGTCAATAATCACAATGTAATCCTTGTCCATCTGTGTATTTATCTATGCATTTGTTGGACAGACAATCAAACCAAATTTCGGATCAACACGACTATTTATGCTGTAGAATAAGCACATATGGTAATATTCGAATTTCAACTAAATATCCAACTTTTGCCCTCATGCTATTCAATAAAGTCATTTAAATGTGTCCCTGATACTGTGACAGATAAATAAATTGTTGAAAGCAATTCCCAGTTCTCGATACTGTGAGATATGGGTAAATTACAATAATGAGAGTAGAGTGTATGTATATGAGTTCTTGCAATAAACCGATATTCTGATCAGCACGCTCATTACTATGATACATTGTGATTAAAAGTTCCATTTCACATTTCATGAATACTCATTAATTCTACTGCTTCGTTATTCAGAAGAAGTTGATGAACACATATGTCATGATATCACACTGAATGTTTTAATTGCTGAATGATGAATAGGTGGAGATATGAATGGCAGTAACCAGTCGAAACCGATTCAGTGGCTAAATTGTAACGTGCTGCTCTAGCGGTACATCTTTGAACTTTTTGGTAGCTGCTGTTGCACTGTGATATACTAAACGATATTGAATAAAATCAATAGTAAATGGATTTTATTACCATGAGGAGTTTTTCACTGGATATCAGACAATATTTTGCTCACATCATCTTGGTGTCTTGACTTTTACTGTAGGTGAGCTGTGTACACCTCATACTTCGTAAAGTTCCGTCATCAGGGCCGACGTTTTCTGGACTTGATAATAACTGGAATGATAATAGCTGACACTGTTACATACGTTTTTATTTCATTCTGATATTCACGCAACAAAAGTGGGTATACATATGTCGCGTAATTATTCAGCTACTCCTAAATAATGAATCATTATAAGTATATTGTGACAACCCCTGAGGATGAGTTGTCACAGTAAACTGTGACCATCTTATAAGTAAAGTGGGTACTGCTGACGAGAATATGCGTGTAATGTCTTCTGCGATTAGAGAGGAGACGATTTTAATGGTGATGTGGACAAATGAAAGATCCTTGTGAAACAACAGATAATTGGAAATCGAGACAATGGAGGAACGATTTGGAGCACATGTGGAAAGACGGTTTTGCACTTAAAGCTTACTTTAATTCTCATATCTGCACGTCAGTTCTCCAAGACGTATTTCCGCGATGGGAAACTGTTACGTTACTATCCTACCTCGTCCTTATTGAATTTATGGATAATTCATGCATGTTAGTCAAAGTATACATGTTGCATCAGAAGTATAATTTTTCAGTGACAGGCAATTCATCAGTGTAATGTGATAATTTAACTCTATTCTCCAAACTATGATCAAATAGGATGGGACTCTATCTCAAATCCCCTCCTCTACCTTCTTCAGGGTATCATCCTGGTAGCCACAGTTCAATCCAGTCCTTAAAGACAACGAATTATTTCGACGGTTTCGGATATAACAAATTAGGTCTAAATGAGTTCTTTGAGGGACGCGCTTATTGACTAGTACGCTACCTTTGCTTATTTGCATAAAACTCTCATTCCTCTGATGTTCCTGGCCAGGAAGTTGTGGAAAAGATAGTAATTAGTTTAACTTCGAACACTGAATCTGTCGATATAATCTTGTTTACTGATAATACTTAATTCTAATTGTTTGCCATTATGTGACTTTTTAACACTAATCAATATCTATAAATATATATTTGTTGGATTTACATAACCAAATTGACCCAAGCCAATGAGCCTATGGTTTTGATATCATTTCCGTTAACTATATTTGACAGTGATACTTCTGCTAGTGTTTTTTTGTTGTTGTTGTCGCTGCCCTTCATGTTGGGAATTATTTTCTTTTCCTTTCTGATTTCTTTATTCCTTGTTCTCCTGATTCTAAGGGGAACAACCCATAAGGTTGCTCCTCTGTGAAATATACGTAAGAAGAGTAGTAGACATTACCTCAGACCACTATCTCGTGCAAGGAACACTCCAGATCAAATTAAAAGCTTTCAAAGAAAGAGGAGCTGCAGATAGACCAAAAGACAAGTTCAGTACTCAAAAACTGGAGGATTAGTCTCCAAAGGACATCCTCACTGCAATCATAAGGAATAAGGCGGCGACACAAATCAACACTAGCGAAGAGAGCAACGTTGAAGAACACTGAAACAGCCTGAAAGCAATGTGGAGTCAAACCTGCACGGATGTTCTAGGCAGAAAGAAGAGACAGGACAAACAGTGGCTCACTCTATCAAACAACTAGGTTTCTATCGGAGAGGAGATAAACGCAAATTAGGCCAGTGAAGGATGACAATGGAAAGTCAGTCGCCAAAGAGGTGCAGCAAAGGAAACACTGGGCTGAACACTTCAAATGACTTCTAAATCGACCACCACCTACAACGCGCCCAATAATACCAACAGCGGAAGCAGAACTATCAGTGAACATCAAACCTCGGACGAGAACAGAAATCCTGAAGGCAATCAAGATGCATAAATCTGGAAAAGCAGCAGGACCAAACGGAATTCCAGCAGAGGCATTGAAAATGGACCCAGAGACATCAGCGGACTTGATGACACCACTACTGGCGAAGGTGTGGAAAGAAGGCAAGGTACCTGAGGATTGAAAGAAACGCTACCTATTCAAACTACTAAAGAAAGGAGACTTTAGTCAGTGCAAGAACTGGAACAGGCTGGATTCGGGGGAAACAAGTCGTGCATCGATCAGAACGCAACACTACGTATTATCATTGAACAGAGATTGGAATGGCAGTCACCTCTCTATCTCAACTTCATCGACTATAAATATGCCTTCGACAGCATAGATTGAGAGGTGATTCGGAAACTATTTCGCTGCCAACAATTATAAATCTCACCCAGCAGTTGTACGACAATACTGCATACCAAGTAATCCACAACAGGAAACCCACGGAATCCTTCGGAGTGAAGAACAGAGTAAGGCAAGGCTGGCTGCCTACTATCTCCAATGATTTTCCTGATTGCAGTAGACTGGGTAATGCGACAGACAGTGGGAAGCGAGGAGAGAGGCATAAAATGGATCCACACGAAAAACTTGGAGAATCTGGATTTCGCTGATGGTATGTGTCTGATTTCTCTTAAAATGGAAGATATGTAAATGAAAAGCAACAAGTTGGCAGAAGAAGTATCAAAGATAGGATTTCAGGTGAATATGGAGAAAATAGAGGTGATAAAGATTCCTGTCCAACAACAACAGACAACAGTGAGCATAAGTGGGAGGAATCTGAAGGAAGCAACCTCCCTCACCTACCTCGGAAGCATCGTCTAAACTACAGGCGGAACTGACGAGGATACCAAAACAAGGACCGGGAAAACAAGGTAAGCTTTCATTTCTCTCAAGTCTGCGTTAGGTCAACAGAACACAGCATGAAGAACATGATGCAGATTTTCAACTCCTCTATGAAGTCAGTGCTACTATACGGCACAGAGACTTGTCGTTGCGTCATTAGGGCCACTTTGAATAAACTACAGACCTTCATCAACAGCTGTCTTCACTCAATACTCAAGATCAGATGGCCAGAAAATTTCAGCAACAACAATCTCTAGCAACGAGCCAACCCAGCAGGAACCGATTGTGCAACAAATATGCAGGAAGACATGGAGGAGGTGGATTGTTCATACTCTGAGAAACCACCAAGTGACATCACACACCAAGTCGTTGCTCAAGAGGAACCCGAACGGGAAGAGGTGAGTTGGTCATGAGTGTGAGGGTGACATGGAGGAGGTCAAGTGATTGTTTTCAGCTGGCTTCAAACAGAACCGAACAAAATTTTCAGTTGCCGAAACGTTTAAAATATTATGCAAGGAGAAAACTTGGGCACTATGGTAGAGTTTAACTCCATTATGAAAAAAAATTTATCTTGATAAAATCACACAGTGTCATAGAGTAACATTCACTGATTAAGTTCGAGCAAAAATTATTGCTCATCTGATTATGAGCAAAAATTGATAATGATATTGCTATTGCTATTGAAAGGAACTATTGTGAGTTTTTTAGTTATTAAGAGATGGAAGTGTGCGACATGATGACAAGCCCCTTACACTTTGGCCCCCTTAAAAAACCTACTACACGATTTAAGCTCATTATAACACCAAGGATGAGGAGCGTGGTATCAGCTGTTACCTCTTTTTCCTATCGAAGAAAATGACATTTATTCATAAATAACATCAAAGTCAATTTTCACATTTTGACTTTGTTGCAGAGTAGTAATCTGCTGAAATGGAAAGAAATAATTCTGTCGTGGTCTGTAATTACCTCGTAATCCGGACTTCTTTTACTTACAAATTATGAACTGTAGTGAAGGCAAATAAATCTGTTTAATATGAGTTGTTATCATAAATAAAGCTGAAGTGGATGGTACTTACCACTTGATTAGTTACTACCGAATTAGGAGAATCCTGTAAATGCTTACCTTACCAGTCGATTCTACAAGTTAAAATGCGATTATTTTCGAAAATAATGCCTACATTCCTACATCAGAGTAGCATGAAGAGACGTCGGCACTTCTAATTAGTAATTATCAAGAAAGTTTCACACTGACAGTTCCTGAAAATTGTTCCACATTCGTAAGTACTCGGAATAAATGCAAAACAAAATTCACAATCTTGGTGCGTGACTGAAAGAACTTGGAATAGCCCACAGCCTTTGTTGCCTCGATGTTGGCGTTCAGATGGATAGAGGTGAAAAGCAACAAGGAACACGATCACCCAACGAATACTATGAAGAAAATGGACACGGACTCAATTGAGTCTGATGGGAACATGATGTGGCAATGTGCATCAAGTGTTTCAAAGAAAACTATAAAACTCAAGTTTCGAAGTTGTGCGATTACAATTGATATGATTATGAACAATAAATTTTGATCGAAACTTTGTCATCCAGTAAACAATAATAATGTTTCACTGTGTGATATATCTAATAAACAAACTAATATGGAATTACTTATTACCACAGTGCCCACGTTCTGCACATATATTAATATTTTCTTCCTGATTTCAGAAACACAAGGTATACATATTTTTGTTGAAGACCGAAAGGGAGCGAAAGCACTCGTGACGATTTATATTGTCCTTCAAATTACCTGTAGATTTTATTCGAAATCCAAAATCTCTATGGCTTTGGGATGCGAACATTGAGGATAATTAATTTCTAAAATTCTGCTGACCTCTACTCATGAGTAGTTAAACTAGATAGCGAACATTTTATAAACATGAAAATTCAAAAAATTATTCTCAAAGTGAAACAATAATAATAGTGAAGTAACAAAACAAATAGTTCAGGGAAGAGTCTCTCTTTGCCAAGTTCATCTTCTTAGACTTTTCTAAGTAAGAGGATATTAAAAAAACTGATGAGTTGTCATAATCATGCATACATCAAATTGACAGAAGTTGGAATTCATGAGATATTGATTCTGCTCACCGTAATTAAATGGTCTACGTGGTCGTCTTCTAATCTGAATGTCCTGGGATCGAACAAAAGGTGGTCAAAAGTTGCGAGAAGTCCAAAACTGAAATAAACAGCTGCCCAGTTCACCCAGGTTTTCCAACGGTTTTCTAAATCATCACAGCTTGTGATCCAATCCATAATAATAGTCGTGTGAGGACTCCAATTAGTGTTTTGGAGTCATATATTCACTAAAATGATAGATGTATAATTATTATTCCCATCTGCTCATCTTGGATACTGCAGCACATCGACATTTCTCCCTTTCATCTACGCCCCATGTCAGCTAGGTCAACGATGTCCGCAGCCTTCATCGACTCGATGGCTGGTCAGGTGATGCATTTCATTCAGTGGAGTACTCAGTGTATGTCAAAGCCACCTCCGATTCATCCAGCATATTCGTGGGGTGATAAGTTGTAAGCAGGTGAGACGCCTATTTGTTATAGCCATTGGATCTTCAGAGTAGATCGAAAGCGTCTGTTGAAGAAATCTCCAGCCCATTGGAAACGCTTTTGGTGACTGGCACACCATATAGAAGGACAAACTGGTTTCTGGTGTTAGTTCTAAAGATCTGGTTCTTGTACTTTATGGTGAAGAATTCAGACTTCCATATAGATTTTGGATTCGTTTCAGTTCCGAGTTGAGAATGGAGTTTTTAGTTTCAAAGATTCATCAACCGTGGTGTTAATTTCACGGGTTGGAAGGGTCAGACCCACTTTTAACCCTCCCTCAATGGAAAGCTCACTACTGGCTTATGAACCGTACACGGTTTAGGAGTGTCTTTGATTGTAAATTGCGATTAAAAGGAGTAATTGTGTGTCGATGCAACGGATTTTCTCCGTTGGCTGTGGTTTTAAACTTTAAATCAAGCCTGTGGATTACAACACGAACTCACTCTAATTTCTTTGCAAAAGAACCACAGAAACATCCTTGTCAGGAAGAGTCAGTAGTCGATCTTTATCATCTCCCAGTTATTCTCAGTGTCCTGGATGACATTTTGCACAGCATGGTCTACATAGAAAGACGATGAACTTACCCTCAGACAAATATAAATTTTCTGAAGAAAAGAAACAAGAGAGAACTGACTAATGTGGCCAACCAACCAAATTTCATCTCCCACTCCATCCTCTTATAGTTGTCCAATGTCCAGACCCCAAAATTCCTGAACCTTTTTCTGGTTTCAGAGGACTATGGTTAACACTCAGAACAATATGCACAATAACTGACCCGGAATAACAGAAAACGGAATGACAGTACAATTGCTTATTACATGTACGAATTCTGCAAAATAACGTCAATAAAGTGTACGATGACACTCTTAATCGTATTTCTGCCAACCTCTGCCAACCATCATATTACTAAGCAACAGTAACCATTATTGTCCCCCTCAAAAAATGGAGATCGGCTCGAATAAACACTCAGTTTTCAATGACATTGACAGAAGTTGTGTCAGGTTCTCCTTACAATCCAATTGAGAAACGGTTGGGTGATGTTCTCAAAATTGTAGGGAAATATGTATGCATGTACTGGCTTCGTTAAATTTTTCAATTGATTGATTGCATAAAAGAACCGGATGCTGTCAACAAAAGTATCTGCTCATTTTATACTGAATCGATTTTCGCCAACATTCCACATACAGAAAATGTCCGTTGTATGTGAGAGTACACTAATGAAAACCTGCTAAGCTCTGGAATGCCAAAGCGTACTTGAAAGAAATTCTGCTTGATTGTACTCTTAAATTACAATTTACTTTCAATCACATTATTTAAAAAATCGATGGGACTGTAATAGCATCTCTTTTTGGTCATCACTGGCAGACTGTTTCAAGACTAGTCTCGAAAACGCTCCATTAAAGTCGACTGTTCACAATTTCACACTGTATACAAGTTACGTGAACGGCAATTATGTCAGTCAGAGCAATGATTATGGGCTCAGTCAGTTATTAAGGGTAGTTGACAGCTTTCAACTCACAAGTTTCTACATTTGGTTGCCTGTTGAACAGAAAGAAATTTACTTTAATTTCTCCCCATTCGAACCGGGCACATCTTTATCATTGGTGCGCCAGAAGAAGAAGTATACCCTGTGAAAGAAATCTTCACTCAAAAAGGATAGCCACAGAGTTCAGTTGACAAGGACGTAAGCGAATGTTCAAAAGAAAGGAAACACTACTCGTACCAAGAAAGAAACTCTGCATAAACCTTGATTACGAGGGACACGTTAACATTAAAAATCCTTAGGGAAAGTATTTCATAATGTTTGATGAAAACATTCTTCGCGTAAACACTATCAGTATCCATCTACGTCCACTTCCAATTCAATAATGTTGTTATTATTATTTCGATAATATTATAACTTTTCCTATAGGAGCACAGTGATATATCGGGTTCTGTTGATGATAAAAGTGTGCATCCTGTCTCAACTAGTCATAAGTAAGTAAGGCAATATGGACCTCTGGCAACTCACCTATTAACAACTTATCACCTCACGAATATGCTGAAGGAATCGGAAATGGATTTGACGCACACGGAGCAGACCACTGAATGAAATCCACCGCAAGTCGATGAAGGCTGCGGACAGTCGTTGACCTAGCTGACATGGGACATAGATGAACGGGAGAAATGTTGATGTGCTGTTGTAGCCCAAATAAACAGAAGGAAATATAAACAATACGTTAGATATAATCATGTTTACAAACTCGTTGTGTCCCATCAATTTGTTTCGTTCTTTCCATTATTATTGTTGTTCTTTTTGAGAAGTATAGTATTTGGCATTCCTTTGTTGATAAAATGTGTGCTTTCTATCTCAACTACTCATGAGTTAAACAACGCCAATTTCAAAATTTATAGGGAAGACTAAAAATCGTCACGATTGCTTTCGTTCCCCTTCCGTCCTCGTTAGTTATTTTCCCACTTAATATTGTTTGAACCAGGAAGATTATGAGACCACTTCTATTAAGAAGATTAACAGTCAAATGCATACCTGCACATTTTCTCAACTCTGTGCTCATGGATACTAACAGCACGTTATTCCACTTGTTGCTAGAAGGATGTAGCCATTTATCGTGAGCGGCAAGGATGTATGTTTGTGCTTGGTATCGCAGCCTAATGAATTCCGTCAGTTAATAAATCTGTCTTCTTTCCAGTATTACTTGGATAGTATTCATAATCAACATATGGTGACACTTTCAACTGCTGAACAAACAAAAGGTCGCCTTACTGGAGCACCTCTATATTTCGAGGTTTTTGCTTTTCTTCTATGAGGCTCCACTTGAACATAGGGTTTCAAGCTTCAAGCTTTTATGTTTGAGTAACCAGTTGGCCTCAACTTCCAGCACGCTCGATGTGTTTCCTGTCACCCTCGGACTAACATTGGCCTCATTGTTTCCCGTTTAGCTTGCACTTAAAATTCCAGTGCTCCATGTTAGTCAGTCGTCTCCTCGGAGCATATTCATTCCATCTTGATTTTCATCTGGCTACTTGGTCAGTATTCTACTTTAATTTGAAAAGCAATGAACGGAAATGAATACATTTGAAACAAATTCCTTTAGGATGACAGAAGGAGTACGATGAGTTATTTGGTTGAAGTTAGTTGGAGAATCTTATTTCCGACACAAACGTGAAGTCAGTTCTTCTACATTGGTCAGAAACTTCGCTATGGCATCACGAGAAGCACAGACTAGTGCAGACTTTAATCGACATCTGCCTTTGTTCTTTATTGAAGATCTGATGTCCATCTGGCCAGAACAAATAAGCAAGAAGAGACTCTGTCATTAAACCATTGAAGAAACCATTACTCAACAATTTTGCAGAATAACATGAAGGTGAATTTAGCACACGCTAAGGATGCCATCAAATGACTTCGCACACCAGCTCATCACTCAATTGCAAGCCAAATAGGAAACGATGAGTTTATTTTTAGTGCGAGAGTGATATGGAGGATATCGTTCGAGGGGTATAAGAGATTACCAGCAATCGTGGTCCCCACTGGAATGTGGAAAAGAAAAAAGAACGAAATTGGGGTGCGTTGTTGGAGCCCTATGTTCCACTTGGAGCCCAAAGGGGACAATAATCCAGACTCCATGTCACATGGTGGGGCATTCAGAAGTATTACCACTGAGCTATTCATGCCGCCGGCGACTATCTGCAGGAGAACAGATGATGCCACTTAAATGTTTCGCCAATATAGGCCTAGTTAACATCTTCCTTTATATTTTTTTGGTTCTAAAGTCGTTGTCTAGTTTACTCGCATTGTTCCGAAAATTGAAATCGCCCCACCCCTCTGTTTGATATTCTTGAAGTCACACAACATACCACTTACCTGTTCTTCCCAGTATTACCCACCTTATTTATTAGCAGGTAACTGATAGAACAGATCTTCAGAAAAAAATTGTCGCAATAAACTAACAATGATTCATTGTTTATTGGTAGCTGAATAATTACGCGACGCATTTATATCTCATTGATATTTGTTCGAAGTGAAGGGAAGGATAAAAATAATAACCATTATTATTATTAGCAAGAAACTTCAAACGTACTAGATGAATGTTACTATGTGTGTGGTGCATACAGCAGAAGTCAAGACTTCCAGATCATATGAGTGCAGTATTGTCTGGGATCCAGAAATAAACTCTTCATAGTGACTAAACATCAGTCACTATTCATTTTGTTGTTTACATTGTTTACTATATTATAGTTGAGCCGCTCCCTCTGGAGGTTATCGACGAAGCTCTGATGTTGCTTGTTATTATGCACCTATTGGAAATGTGTTGGTTGGGTGCTGATTTTGAGATCTCTGCAGATTTATGATCCAGAAACAACAACGTTCAGTGTGACATCATGAACAATGTGTTCATGAATTTCTACTGATTGACGACATTGTTGGATCACGAAGGTTTCATGAAAGATGTAAAGGAAGGTTCAGTCTCAATATATCACTGAAATGTATGGATTGATAAGATTAACTGTGTATTTCAAGTACTGATATAAACATAATTTCCTGTCAATATGTACATAACTCATTTCCTTACAATATCAGATAGATGGGATTACTTCCCACAATCTGTTTGTCTGTCACACATCCAGGCTCACATTTCAATGGCTTTATTGTAGAAAGTAATTTCAAGACACACATGAATATGTAACTGACATTCGAATATAATCATGTAAGCTGGTCGTACATGATTGGTTATCTAACTAATCGACGGATAGATAGACAATGATTATATATGTATATAAATATATTAGTTGAGAAGTGAAATTCATAGTATTTTAATTTTTGAAGTGTAATATCCCGTCAGTGATGATGATGATTGTGATTATGACATTGACTGTTTTGTGCTGCAATCACTTGAAGACAGATTTTCATTCGTACAAATGCAAAGCCATTTCATATCATGGGCACAACGAACAATTAACGAGCGATGAAAGAAGAAAGAAACGGTCAAAAGTGATCAGTGACTCTAAATACTACCAACGTGTAGGTGGAATTTATGTTGAAGATAATTGTATTAGGTGATTGTATTCACAGTGATACTGGTCATAGTCACCACGGTCATTGTGATGTCCGGTATTTACTTGTAAGTACCTCAAGTTGCTTTCAAAGTAGAAATTGTTTTTATGTTCAGTTTTGATTTTGTATGGGAAACAAAATATGGACTCCTGGTGATAGCGATTTTCAGGTAGGTTTAATGAATCCCTAATTATTCGTTGTTGGCATTATGTAAAGTATAATTTATAATGTTTATTGATACATCTACTGTGTGAGAAATCGATGGTGCCACTTCACGTCTTTCAGGATCCACCTATGCATACCAGTATTCACAACTGTAATAACATTCAGTTCTCGTAGAGCTCAACAGCACAAGATGGACACTTGTTTGCCAAATATACATTCGAATATTCTACTTTCAGTTTCACATCAGCATGAAGAATAGCGAAACGACTTCCGAATTCCCCACTGCTCACGGCAGTTTTGCTAGGAAAACAAAGAATATACAAATAATTATTTATGTGTTTAATACCATCAGTTGCAGTCAACTTGGTCTTAACCACAGATTGATACGAGTAGTCTGGAAATCACTCAAGTAAAGCAGCAGTTACGCTAGCCAGGTCGCCGTAATCGCAACATTCCATGTCGTCTACAGTCGCTTTACTTCGAGGTTATGTGTAGTTTACTCAGGCCGACCATCTAGATGGACCTGATTGCTTCACAATTGCTCATGTCATTCATAAGCCTATGTCGTGAAACACTTTCATAAGTTCATTTAATTCGTGGTTGTTTCCAAGCCAACAAAGGTAATATTTATGCATAGAATGTGATGAATAAAAGAATTCTAATTACAAGGTAACTACTTCAAACTGGTTCATTTTCATTCCCAACTTTTTCTGAATACAGCCCCTTGGCCATTATAGTTGTCTTCGTCCTTCTATTCGTCGATGCAACACAGGATAAACCATTCGTTGGATTCATTTTCCTATGCTTTTATGTAAGTTATATCTGTGCATGCCTATAAGGAGTGGTGTGTATATTTATTTCACGTATTTCATTTTTAAATACTACAAAGGGAAATCACAATTTGTCATACAATGACATGATTAGTGATGACATTAGTAGAATTACTGTGATTATTAAATGAATACTGAACCACTCAGGGGTCATAATGACTAGCTTCAAATGATGAAGCAATGACGAATGATCCAGAGTTCTGGTGCCTTCAGGTTTCAATCTGAGCTAAAGTCCATCAATCATCAGTCCAAATGTCTTGGTGGACTGGTTTATGACTGCAGCACCAGATATCATAGGTTCGAAAATCTGAGGCTGGATCGCAGATAAGCATTCTGGATGACTAGCACCATGCATAGAACATGGACCCAGGCAGGTTTCGCGCTGATTGCCTCATTTTACATACTTCATGGGTAAAAGTATATTAGCACACTTATTTTCTCGAATTAGGTTTGTGAATGACATGATGAATAGAAATTAGTGTGATTACAAAACAAATTTGTAATTTAGAAATACATTTTCTATTCATATTCTCACTTCTATTTTCATTTCTGCTATATACACATAGGCGATCTTTTTGGCCGTTATTTTATATGTACTCGCAACGCATGAGGTAAGAATAGTTTCCGTGATTGTTTGGTGTGTTGTCCTTCTCGTATGTGCGCTGGGATTGTTTCTGGGATACAAAGTCAAGACTGATCTGACAAAAACTGCAGAAGGTTATATTGGATACTTCCTGCCGGTGTTTCTCTCAGGAATAATTCTTGCTGGAATTTTTTTCATAAGGCGTCAAGAGATTGTGAGTAACTTTCTTTTCTGTTTGCTGTTTCATATAACTAATCATCTTGTGGTTGAGAATTACACGTGAAAATTAAAATCAAGTTCAGCATTGCAAAACACGAACCTTTGAAATAGTGAAATGCATGATCAACAAAATTGCACTGAAATATTGAAAATAAGGAAGATGTGATGCACCTATGTTCACAATTTCAAGGTGTTCACTTATCGCATTATCAGGAGCTGAGAACCGTCATGGAGAATGTCAATAATCAGATTGGCTATGAAATAAATAAATTCAATTGTGTTGAAATCAAATATGAGGAATTAAAGAAATTGACGTTAGGGAGGATCATGAAATGTGGCTTCATCGTTTACACAAGGAAATGTGCAGATAGACGTAGTAATAGTAGTGTAACAGTAGAAGGCCAGACATGGAAGCATTGATCATTTTTCAAACCGCTATTTACATAGAAATAGCTTTATATTCTTTAATCATTCACTGAGTGTGTGATTTAAGGGCTGACATTAAACGGCAGGAAATATAATGTTCAAATACATAGTACTCCGTTGCTAACGCAGTATTCAACTGTGAGAATATTATTATGACACTAGCAACAAACCGGATGTTCAAATAGATATATTATATTCTGTTGCGAATGCCGAAATGAACTGTGAGAATGTGTGATAATAATATTCCGTCGGAACACAACGTCTCTATCAAACCACCACAGTTGCAGTTAAAGTATAATCGATAGTGATTGTAATCGATGAAATCTCCTCAACGGAAATAGTATTGGAACCCAATCAAATGACCAGACCAACACAACCACCAACAGAAATACCACCAACCATGCATACATATATATTTAATTGGTAAATGAGAAACCTGCTATTGTCTTCATGCATCTTCATCAAAACGCAGTTTCCTCACTTCCATTACAATTTCAATTGCTTAATAATTTTTATCTCAGTATGTTCCACTCACAGTATTTTTTATTAGCATGCATGCCTTTATGAGTAGTTGCATACATTGTATTCACAATCGTGTCTTCCTTTGGAGGAATCACCCTTATGGGTGAATACTTCGTATTCATTTGTAAGAACGATGTGTATTAGATTAAAGCCTGATCAGATTTGATTGAAAAGAATATTGCTACTCTACATGTGTGAATCCGAATTTGATAGTGTTCAAATATTTACCACACACGAGCTCACCTTTTATTTCAAAGTATTTCTGATCCAATTATATAGAATTTAAATCTTCCCTACAGTACACTGATAGTATTCTGTTTCCTTTATTGAATTCTAGGAAGGATTCTTTGTCATGGGTATTCCATTCATCATTCTTCTTCTGTCAGTGAGTTGAATAATTCGAGAATTTACTTCAAAAATTCTTTGTAGTTTTCTTTGCTACCTAAAAGTATTCACATCGAAATATGTAATTGTATCACTGGTCGTCTGTTGTTTCCGTAATTTATATTTGGTAAAGAAGCATCATCGGTTGACATGAGCAGTTTCCGTGTACGCATGTCGATCGGAAACAGGCTGTCATTGTTCATCATCTTTTTGAATAGGTAGACTAGGGGTTATGACCTGAAGGGACTGCTTGCGGATTTTTAAATAATTCAAAAATGAGAAATCTGATCCTTAAAAGCAAATGACGATCAGAATCCAAGTGCTTGGCTCTAAAATGGACAAACCAATAGATGCGTTCTTGTGTGTAATTGACCGAACTTGTGATGACGAACGGTGAGGTAAGGTAGCTGTGCATTTCAAGATACGCACTGAGATTCCAGTGGAATATTCCGATCAAGGGTGGATAAAAACACTGTATTCGAGAGTCAAACATATCAGCCGCGCTTCCCGATGATAGACCACCAGTAGTCTTTGATCACTAGAATCTATATGAATCATTGGTAACAGCAACCAACTACAAATAAGAATCAGTAATAAGGATTGAATCGAGACAGGATATTGAGGTACATTGAAACGATGATACACAACTTAGAGGAAGATTACGTAGTAATTACACAAACAGTTGAAATATTTGAACATGCATCAAAACAGCGACTAGGCTCTCTAGAAGGCATTTTCTGATCAGTTATTTCCCTACTATGAGCATTGTTGTTGTAACTGAAAAATAATTTTGATACTAAAATTTATTTGAATGGTTTAAAACTAATAGGTGAGCATGTTAGTTTCTTCTCACACTCGTCTCAACAGTGTTAAATATCTCACGAGTTGGAGAACTTGTTTCACTTATTATTGCTTAAACTGCGCATATCCAGAGTTTAAAGTCAACTGTAGTCATTTATTTTGTTTGTCACTGACTGATACTCATTTGTTTTCACTTACAGATTACAGTTTTAATTGGACAGATTGTATTCAGACAAGGTTATTTGAACCTTCGTGACAAGTGGCCGTTCAGTGTGTTATTACTGATCACATTAATCGATATCTTGTATGCAATGTTCCTGTCAGAATGCCATTCATTCAGGGCATTAGCTGGATATATAAATCCCCCGAAAAAGGATGATGATAATGTACTGATGATAGGGGATATATAAGTGAATATAAGTGATTCTCAGTGTTTTGTTCACATTTTTTCTTGTGTGCCTAGATGTGGATGGATTTTATGGTAGATTTTATGACTGTACGTCATCAGTTGAACAATGACCGAACACCTGAGATCACTAGGTATTAAATATGTTTCAGTTTGGAATTTCTCAATGAAGCCTGTCCATAACCCCCATCACAGATTGAACCTACGTACTCCATGTTTAGGAGAGATCAGTCTAACCACTGCAGAAGTAGGGTGGAGTTGAGTGACTTACTGGTTGAATTATGTACGGGCTTTCGTGGTGATATGAATGTGCTGGCTTCGATACCCGTTGGTGTCATCGATCACGGTTTCCAAAGTTTCACTAACCGATATTCGTCCGTGATGAAATCTAAACAGATACATAATACTCAGCAAAAACCCTTGGGGGACTTCATTAGAATATAAAAATATTTTTACAAATAAATGATACATTACCAGTTCTAAAGTAGCTGTATATCAAGAACAGTTTTCTAGAAGTTCGAACAAGTTGCTGGCATAACACGATGGAAATTTCATTTGTCAACGGAAGGAATCCCCATGAAACTGATGTATTCAGTTCATTCATGCTCTATGAACATTGCTGAAGTAATTGTAGTGGAGAACGGAATTCGTTGCAGTATTAATATATTTTGATTCTTTACCAAAGGTTACCCGTTGCGGAATAATTGACAAGCTCGGAACACTCAGAAGTTTGTCTCAGGTTGGTAGGTTCTCGGATTCTATGTCAACCACAGACGACGAACAACTGGAGTTTATGTGAACAGAAAAGCCAGAGTACATATTGATGGAGAATTCCACTAGGCAATGACAATGAAGTTGTTTTCTAGAGGGAGAATTCCAGTCTCAATACTAAGCCACTCAGCTCAGGCAAAAATGTACACAAAAGCACACTTTATATATTCAATACACTGATGTTTTCATGAAATATGTGAACCCATGATAGAAACAGAGGATTAAAACACTAAACATTTTTGACGTGTATGCATATAAATAACTTCAACATAGTCTCAGGAAAATTCTCATCTCTCCATCATAAGATATTAGGTCCTATCGCATTCCCCAATAAGAGTGAAAACGTGCGTTTCCGAAGTTGAAGTAGGTAGGGACGGGAAGTGGCCTGTAGCGGTGAACAGCTTCTCTGGAAATAGACGGTTCAGGTAGGTGAACCACATCTCTACAGCTTAGTTTATTGAAAATTCATTCAAAACTATCAGACTGTATTGTAATTAACGAAGAGATACAAATAGTGCCTAAGAGTAGATGGAGTGATAGCAGTCACAAGACTCCTCAAGCCTACAGATTTTTCGTCGCGCTTTGCCACTCTCAGCAGATCACACACTTCAACTGACTAAAGATTGAAAACTTGAAATTATCTTCAGGCTTCTGGACGCGCACGTCACCCCTCTTTCACTCGAGTAAAATCTTATGGTCGATGATTTTCAACTTCATTCGGTTCATAATCTACATTCAGCATCAGACAATTTGATCTGTGACGTGAGTGTACAACTTTACGCTTGATTAAACTGACATTCTTGGACTCAGTACTCTTCAATGTCCTTACTGTAGTCAGTCATCAGTCAAAAGTTAATTAGGTCACAGTTTGCAGATGAGCACTCATCAGTCGCATGTGTCACATGTGTAAGTAAAGATTTCACTTCTGGTATCCACTCTTCAATGTGCTACAGTTATCAATTAACGTCGTCTACGCACAGTGTTATTTCTTGATCAGTTTTTGCAGTGATTCTCCGTTAGTATGAAGTTAAAGGAATGTATATCATGAACATCGTTGTGGGAATAATCAAGAATTAACTTGTATAGTAATCATTATTATTTTAGGTAATTTGAGTTATTTCGTTCCAAATGATATGAAAGAAGTACCTCAATATTTACCACTTGACCACATGAAACAAATTAAGGTTGGTTTTATCACTAAAGGAAAGCAAAATTGATTCTGTTGATGTAGTGGTAATTTTTTCTGCGTAGAATGTCTTGGTTAAACTTCATAGATGGTAAATGCTTCTACTGTCTAAATTGAAAGAAAGTGAGATCGTTTCATGGCATCCTTATTCATCTTACCTAAGATGGGCTTTCAATTGAAGTCTGAACGGATACCAGATAACCACAATTGATAATGTTCTATAAAATTTTAGCTACTGACTGTAGAAGATTTTAAACTGAGGTAAGACTGGAAAAGCAAGGTAGATATTCATTAGGAAAGCGTTATTTATCTGAAATTTGTAGTGTATTTGTGTTTTCAATTTAAGCACACGTGCTTACAATACAGATATAAACAGAAGGCAAAAGAACATAAATAGTCATGGTATGTTTCAAATCGTATACAGATTCAGGCCAAAGAATAATTAAATTATTAGAAATTTATGAAGACAGATAACACTAAGGTTAATAGAACAAGAGTGATAGATATTTAATGTATGTGTCAGCGAAAACAACCCACTAAACATATTTTTCGGTTCAAAAGTTAAGAAGGAAAGTGAAAAAATAGCTTGGTCAAGACTTTCATGAAACAGGTTACTCTAACTCCGCTAATGAGTACATAAATCAGTGAAGTACAATCTTGCCGTTTCTTTGGTACTTCTGTTTATTACGGGTGGAACTGCAGGTTCAAACAGTTGGAATATGTTCCTGTTCGAAAGTGCTAATGGTGCAAAGCTAACATCTGAGGGATCTGGACTGAATGCCACTAAGTTTGAATCACGTTCATTTTCGCAAAGGTAGATTCCGTATCCAACACGTAGATGGCCAGGCTTACATATTCCCTTTGGTATCTGAACTAAACCATTTGTTCGGTTAGGCCAATTAGATCTGCTGTTACGCGAGAGTGGCAACCATAAACTGTGCTCCAGATTTTTTGGTGTAAATGTGGATACGATATCTGATTTCAGTATGAGCGTGAAGATAATAAGTCGTTTACAGAAAAACTTACATTTTGTCGAGAAGAAGTAAGTACTAGAGCAGATGTCACACTGCGTGTCATTGATTCCTATCTATGACGGGCTCGTTCCTCATTCATTTCTCTAACTGCTAGATTATACATATATGTATTAAGAAATCTATGCCATTGTGCATGTGTGTGGCTCATAGAATGCCTATATATGTGTATCAATATATTGTTCACGCACATCCTTATATATATATACGTATCTGTATGTTTGTGGTTATACATAAGTGTCTTAGACATTCAGTAATCTGAAATCACTAAGGAAATCCACTGCATTCGACAGAAGACAGTGGATTCGGAACTTCTAAACTAATGTCAAGTCAATCAGTGCTTCTACATGCTTCAATAACTTGAATAGAGAGTTAAGAAAGCCATTTCCAACAGCTTATTGTGGACGGTCATCAGCAGATCACTCCACCTATTATCGCAGACCAGATGGCCGGTCAAGAAGCATGAGTAACAAGGAAGTCTGGCAGTGCGGCAAACCGACAAAGAACCTACGACTCAACAAATATCTCGAAAGAAATGAAGAGATCCACAGAATCATCACTGAACTAACTGCCATCAGACTTGACATTGAGCAATTGAAATCCAAACTGAAAAGTACTGTGAATTACAAGGATTTTCAAAGTTACTCCAGATAGCTGAAATGTCAAGTTCGTCTGCATTCAGTAAATCCAGACACACTCAAATTAGAAAGTTTAACAAATTAATGGAAAAAAATATCCCGTTAAAGAGAAAGATTTCAACAATGAAATGCTGTCAAACATCGATAAAACAAAACAAGTGGGTGATTTACCTCAAACACGAGCACTGAGTTCTGATGAAATAAAATTACTTGAAAAGGGATTAAACTTCAACCATGAAGTCAGCTTTAGAGGACTATAGTGAATAGGCTGAAATAGTAACATGCTACTGAAGCCCCATGTTCCTCAAGCAACTTATGGAAATAATAGTAATAACACAATTTTAGCTAACCACTGTTCTAATAAAATGAATTCATTTAAACACATAGGTTAACCATGGTATTTTTTTCCACAAAGAATAATTAGTTAAGCATTTCTACGAACCATTTTAATTCACACTAGACTTTAGATTGTTTGATTGAAGTTTTTTGAAATTGTACTAATTGTTCGACATGAATATTTGAGTTAGGCTAATAAGATAAAAGAATAAAGATTAAGGGGAAAAAAATGTATACGTGATTTTTTCACTTTTGTATATTGGTGAAAAAATAGAAATTCATTAAATAAAATTGGTATTAATCAGGAATAAATCGTATGTTTTAATATTTTGCTCATTAAATTTATTTACTCCAAAGTACAATGATAAGAAACTTTGGACTTCATAGTTTTAAATAGAATACTTTGGTTTTTCAGACATTTTCGTTTATCAAATAGAAAATAAACACATGTGATTTATTCTAAGTATTATCATCAGTTAGAGGAAGTTGGAATTTATGAAGTATTTTATTGAATTCATTGAATAGTGGAAAAATCGCTCTGTTTCATTACCTTAACATCTTTTACAATCACTTCGTTGGATATCTAAACAGCTGTCTGATATGCTAGGGGTTCTAAGGTATTCTGTTAACTAATGGAATCCATCACACTCAATCCAGTTGAGATTCAACATTCTGTCTCATCAGGTCGGATTCATTATCAAGAAGGGCGAGGTGATCTTCACTTCACGGCGAATGGTGGTTACGGCTCAACAGAATGCAGTAAAACAATTTAGAGTTCAAGAATTTCAGATGCTGGGACATTTAACTGACAAGTTGGAAACAGAAAGGCGAAGAGAGCGAGAAACGCACATTACAGACTGTAATTATCAATAATAAAATCATTTCTTTGTGATCCGAGTGGAACACAGACCTTCAGTAGTGCATCTTCACTCCATCCTGTTGTCTGTAATCCATTTGAGCTGGATACATGACCGCCCATAAACTCTCATCTCCTCACACGATCTCTTTCATGTCACTTTTGAACCTACTAACAACTCCTGTTCCCATTCGTCTTTGACTCATAAGCCTGGTGTACTATATCTCTCAACATTCTCCATAGTGGGTGTCTACTCCATTTTCACTTCTTTCTGTGTTGCAGCATTATCAAGAAGTCAAGTCAGTTCTAAACGGCCCAATATGAATTCCAAAAGAGACTGCTCACTTCAATTCATTTAAAATACTAATGAGTATTCTATAAGTGTCAGTATATAAGTTGACTATATTCAGCATTCTAAGCAACAATGTTTATTAGATCAAAGTATAGAAAATCAAATTTTTTACTCATGATAATAGTTGACTAAAACAGAATCGAGTGGATTGAAATTGAGAAACCCTTAGAATGTATATATTTACAAATTATATAATTATTCAACATGTAAGTAAATGATTTTGTCAACCAAATTGACCAAATTATTGTGGCAATAACTTTAAGATAACATCAGTTTTTGCTAGATAGTTGAAAGTAATCTACGCAATGTCATGAATCTGGGTTTTGTGCTTGTTGAAACTCTCTAGCAAGGCGTATCTGTAACCCAAGAGGAATTGCTGTGTGCTGATAGAATTAAATCGGGGGTGTCAACATGGACTAGACACACGACACTGGTTACTGTCTAGTGGCCATTCGATGTTCGTGTAAATAAGACTATGGTGTGGAATTGTTCCATTTATCCTACTTTTGAAGATATATATGAATGGGATAAATCTTAAATTATGCGCATTATGAAGAGTGTACATTTTCCGTTAATATTTATTGTAAAAACCTGAAACCTACAATGTAACATTAAGCTTCACAGTTATTGAAATCAGGATACAACTATTCATCAAATTACAAGTGTCTACTCTTGATTAGACAACCAGTTTATTGTTTTCTTTGCATATAGTTTTCAATACTTCTGATGATTAAGAAATGCTTCCATTACATCGAATTACTTTGAGGGAGACTGAAAAACAAAAAGCGGAATCAGTGGGATGAAAATGCACAATAAATTCGTGGTATAATTCATTTTTCACCAATGTTCTTTTGATGAAAGCAGTAAGTAATATAACTAATATAGATGATACGTTTAAAATTTTGAAGAATAAAATTGAGGCAACGTGCATTCGAAAAAGTTTCACAAAGTTAATAAAAAAGCTGTAAATAGTGGTGCGAATCATGCGACACGATATGTACGACTTCTTTACTTGAGAATCTGGAAGCCTGTTAGCTAAGACTGAGAGAATGTAAACACCAGGTAGACACTTACCAGTTTCAGGCGGAGTTAATTACAATAAAATTGTATTCAGTCACCTAACTCTAACTGAAATCCTTCAAGTTATGAGCCATTTGTTAATGTCAAGACTTAGTGTTATGCAGTGTGTAATGCCTTCAAGAAGAATATGCAATGGCTCAGCAATGGATTATGTTGCAAAGGGGAAAACTAAGAGATCCTCTTGAAACATTACAGAAAGCTTGAAAGGAAGCCAAAAGAAGCCAAAAGCAGAAAATATTTGACAGTGGCAATCAGAGAGATGACAACGTTAACATTACCAGCGTAAACAACGAGAATTAAAAACCTCAGTTAGAAAGCTGATAGTAAATGCAGAACAATAGTGGTAGCTGTCATTAATTTTCTACTTTAATTCCTCATTTTTTTATCTTTCATCAAATCTCAGTTATTAACCAACGTGATATTTTAATACTTTTAAAGAATTCCGTGTGGCACATTTCAACGTACTGAATTAAGTGGATTCAAATTACTTGAATGCCGAACAAGCAAACCTCGGTGATGCCTTGGTTTTTATTAGTACAATTGCCTGTGTACCGTGAAACAGCGCCCCGTGCTAGAGTGATTTTGGGCCTCACCACTCATTTGCATCTAGTTACTTCTTACTGATGCAGCCGAAATAGAAGGAGTTGATCCTCCTGGGTATTTTTTAGGTGACTGAAACCAAGGATATTAGGGTCCAGATTTCTAATAAGTGGGGTCATTCTATGAAGCTGATTAACATTTAAAATTGATATGACCATGTAATATTCAAACTTTTGTAGTCTTCCAAGCTTTTCTGCGAGCATTTGTGTTTTTGTGAAGTTGGTGATCGCAGTGACACAAAGGGCAGGGTGGTCGAATCCATCCTAAATGAGAAGCAAGGAGCTGGGCTATTGAGAGTGATATGGGGAAACCATGTGATAAAGAAATGAGAGCTTGTTTCAGAAGTAAAAATCATGAAAATGGAAGAATTATACCTTCAAGTGTTTGTATAGACTGATGCACTCTAGACATTCTACATAAGACCGATGTTGAAACAGCCAATAGGGCCTTATAAAACTCTGTCTACGGTTCATACTGGAATAATCTCGGGTTAAATTTTCGTTTAGGATAAAATCCGTTACATTTAGGCTTATTAATGATGCCATAACAACACCACCTGATTGACACCACATCACCTTATTGGAAATAGAGTGTACGTTCATCGTGTATTTTGTGACAGATCCCTTCAGTGAGGACAAGGAAATACCGGTCTGCATAGATTCATTTATGAATTCATTATATATATAACATAATGTTACCATCAAAGGAGCACTGATGATCAATTAAGACACATTCAAGCATATCACAATCAGATTGTTTATTTTTAAGTCTCTGATACAGTTTTTCTCTTTTTCACCCTCTTCACTTAGACATTTTTAAATGAGCTATGCACTTCATTTCACCCTTGCAGAAAGAAGCTGGTTAATGTTCTGGAGTCTGCAGACGAACATGCCTAGTAGTTAACTGAGTAAAACTTGAATCACAGGGACGAGTGAAACAGTATAACCATGAGGAGGGTTCAAGACTACAGAAGACTGAACACTGGGCGGCTACTGAGGGATAGGAACCGATGTCCAGAGTAGAAAGACATTTTCATTCATGTGGTTGGACGCTGAGATAGAACCTCTGTAAGGGTATATCCCTTGAATAGTATAAGCAAAAGTAATAGAATTACCTACAATTGCCAACTCAAATTTACGACTGGCATAAACCATGTCGGATTTTATAAACCTCTGTTGATATTTGCCTCTGCTTTTAATATTCTGGATAAGGTGCTGTTTTTACTCTACAAGTATGGTCGTCTCAATGGGTCCATCCCCTCTTGGTGAGAGGTCGAGGAAGTTTAAAAAGTCATTCTATTTTCTTTTGTAAATTAAAGGCAGCCCTATGCGAGCATTTTCGAGGTCGTACCATATTATACATAAAATAATGAAACAATATGCAAACCTCAAATTGTGAGGTGTCTGTTGTTGAATGTCCTCAAAGGCACAGTCCCTGTATGTCACTACGTTAAACATCAAAACAGCATCGAAGGTGATTACTTTGCGTTCCATGTAAAACACGAGGATTCAGCGGGATGTCATTATTTCACTCTGTTCACTTCAGTTCTGTGTTGATGAAAATCTTTTGCTGACGCGCGATCGAATTCTCCAGATCACACAGAAGCAGTGTTGGAGTTGAAAAAATCTACAAAATATTTATGGAAATATTTTTTAGGAATTGTTAAAAAGACGGTTGCAGCAAATGAAATTTTCTTTTCGACGAAGTCATCAACTATGGTGTACATTTGTGTATATATAATAAATGAGTGAGAAAGTTCCAGAGTAATTTCTTCAGAGGTAAAAGAACAAGAAGGTCAGCAAAGCTATCTTTTCGGCGATTTCACTCTCAAAAGCTGTACAATCGCATTTATATACATTAGTTTACATGGATACAATTATTGTTGTTATTGAGAGGTTCATAATGAAATAACGAATGTGTGAAAGGAAACAGGCTGTGGCATAAGTTGAGGAAAGAGATAATATTACTAATAATTACTCCGGATAGTGTAAATGGAAAATCCAATAGTACTGAGAGAATGCATGTATGAAGGGTATAAATTATAACGAACAATAATAATTGTAATAATAAGCAGAGGAAAAAAACCAGGAGGGTTAAGGGGAAGAAGCAGTATTGGTGAGTAGAAGAATCACCAGTCCAAGTTTGGCCACGGTAGGAACAGTGCCTGGACGTGTTTTTTTGGATACAAAGTTCCGGTTTAGTCGGCTACGACTATTTATTTTGACATCCCATAACCAATCTTTTATTCTACGTTAAAAATGCATCTGCCTCAAAACTGGCCATTATTGTAACGACAATAAATTATTATTTATTCATTTTCACATAGTAACGAAGGAGATAATAATTTCCGACTTGATATGAAAATTTGAAGGTACGAATATAGATTATAAGGGGCTTGAAGACGAGATTGCATAGGATTAGAAAACAGTTACAACGTATGCAAAAATAATGTTTGATAACTGGAGAAATAATTTTAAAGGCGAATAAAAGGTGATAATTAGTTTCAACTTGATATGAATTACAAGAGGGCTTAGAAACAAAATTTACGCAGAGATAGAATGAATTACAGGTGTGAACAAAATGAACATGGAAACAAATTGAAATCAAAATTCTTTTCAACTTAAATGTAATTTAGGAGGTTTGAATATAGATTACAAGAAGCATAGAAACAAAAAATTTACACAGGATTAGAATATAATTGTAAAATGGTTATTCCAAACGGATTACAAGTGTGATCGCGAGGAGCATAGAAACAAACTTAAAATAACTGACTTTAAAACTGAAAAGAAATGGGATGAATTGAATGAAGACAAGGAGAGAAAATTACACACACAGAGAACAAAACAAAACAAAAAACATGAAGGATAAGGGAACATACCGAACTAAGTCCCCGGTAGTCGTAAAGGCTGGACTAGAATCTTTTGAACACAGAGTTCCGGCTTTTCGATGCATATGGCGAGAGCTTCCGCAGTACAAAGAAGTTGGAAACACTCTTCCTTTGGTAGATTTTTGCTTACCTCGCAAATAACTCTGAATGATGAGTCAGTTGAGATGCTGTGACAGGTACTGATGAGGTGTTCAGTTATTGCGCTTCTGACTGAACCAGTGCTTCCTCTTTGCAGACATGCTGGATGATGTTCTAACACGTTTTAATAAGACCCACATAGAACGACCTAGGTACCTAGCTCCGCAAGAGCAGGTGAACTGATATATGCACATTGAAGTGGTGATATGCGGAAGTCTGTCCTTCCCGTTGCTCCGAAGTACTGGGTGGCTAGAGAATATCACTCTTAGATTTGCTACAGGAAAAGTCTTCTTCAGGGAGTTGGAGATTCTCCTTTTAAGGATATCTGCTGCTAGGTCTCCCGTGAACTCCAGATTCAAGTAAAGTGTTTTCTTTGGCACTGAAGTGTATTCTTCTCTTTTTGGCTTTGGTTTCATGTTCTTCTCCACGAAACACGGTGGGTGTCCATTTTGAACCAGGATGCTTTTGAGAAATAGGAGCTCTTCTTCTAAACAGTCATCGCTGCAAATTCTTCAGGTACGGTGGGTTAGCGAGATGATGAGAGGTCTTTTACGGCTGATAGGTATCCAACTGTAGAAGTTTGTCAGTTGGCCATTCCATGTTGGTTTTCTATGGATAGATATTTTCAGAGTTCCGTCATCTCTTCTTGTCAATTCGACGTCCAGGAATGGAATCTTTGATTCATTTTCAAATTCCATTGTGAATTTAATTGAAGGATAGCAGTTATTAAACTCCTGTAAGATACAATTTAAATCGGAATCACCCTGACAAACTATAAAGGTGTCATCAACGTATCTTTTGTACAGCAGCAATTTGTCCACTGTTGATTTTAAGATGCCATTTTCCAGGCTGGCCATGAAGCAATCTGACGAAAGTAGGCTGAGGGGAGAGCCCATAGCAATCCCGTCTTTCTGTCTACAGATGATGTCATTGAATGTAAATTGTACGTTGAATGTATACCTTAATAACAACTCTTTCAGATATGAGGTTGGTATTCCGATACTCAGACTTTTGTCATCCATCTTTGCTGAACTTCTGATTCTCTTCCCTCTAATGTCCCAATGGGTATTTTACATAATTTCTTCGGATCAACTGTTACCTATTATATTTGTTGATTGTGCCAAGCAATAGAAAATGTGCAAGATATGCATCTCAGCCAATTTCGAACTCCTCAACTGCGTATGCGTAAAACCCTTGCAGTGAGTGACAGTTTTCCACTGCTATTCGAACCCATCACTCATTTTTCCACACTTCTAAGCTTTCTCCACATATGTTACCTACTTAAATAAATGTAAGTAGTTCAGTACAACTACACAAATTATCAGGCAATGTAATGCTTACATATTTCTATTGGTACAAATGACTATGAACAAGTGACCTTCAAATAAACTGACTTCAACATATGTAAAATTCTTTTGACTATATATTTTGATGATTAATAAAATCTGAATAAATCTGATGAAGAAACTGTGGCTTACACAGCGAAGCGTTCAGAAAAATCTTGTTTAGATTTTCCTTAAACACGGTGGGATTAATTTAAATAATTTATAATGTAATGATCAAATTTTTAAAAATTAAAAGAACTTTCAGTCTATCTTAGGGGGTTATTACTATCACTTCTCAAATTTAACTGGTCATACCACAGTTGGCAACTGAATGATAGTTGTTGATTTCCGTTGCCTCCTATCTGTGAACAAGATAAACTGATTACTTTTAGAGAGAGAATTTGTACGGATCAGATTTAAGTTTGATCACGGATAAAAGTGACCTGGATGAACCATCAAAGAACACTGAAATGCGACTTCGTCCTACTTCCTAAGGACTCAGAACACTCCCATCGTACTACCAACGGGGGAAGACTAAGGCCTTCAGATTACGAGGAGGGTCAGTAGATTACACCCCAGAGGCTGAAGGATCCTGCTGGATCATTTTCGATGGTTTTCTTGTTGATATCGGTCCATCATCAAAGTGAAGGCATTTTAAGTAAACTAGTCTTAGAAGTGAATGCAGCCACAGTAAATCGTTAGTAAGCACCACGGACACTGATATACGTCTTTATCCGGCTAAACTATGGCAGATTCATTTGTACATGCTATTCGTTTAGATGCATCTCTATGAAGTCCATTTGTAGACGTCATTTACTAATTTTTGCACTGGTACACTACTAACGCGAATTCTATCCATGGTTGTTTCTTCAAATATTAACTGAAACTTTACTATTAGACGTTTTTGCTCAAGTGATAATGACAGTGACAGAGTCACAAGATTCACTGCTTCGTTGCGATTTTATACACCTACCGAAACCCTTCACGACACATTTACACTGAATTCTATGTTTCGACGTGAAGCATTATTACATTGATATCTCATATTCCGGTAGATTCAAATCAACGAAATAAAGAGGAATTGTGAAAAATATAAAAAAGGATTATACGGAGATGTCAGTGCCTAAAAAGCAAACGATTGTGGAGTAATCTAATCTAGGCTAACGCTTCATCTTTGTGAGAATGCCGTTTGAACTTGTAAGATATTGGTAAAACATAAGTAGGCAGATGAAAATCACTCATCTTTTTCAAATGATTTGTCATGTAGTAATTTCTATACACTCTACTACACTAAGCACTAACCTCCCCTCTCTCTTCTTTCTATTTTACAGAGCTAAACTGTTCACCATAAAATTTCGGAAAGTTAATTGAACGGTTATTAGAGTTAAACAAATAAAAATCCATTTATACATTTTTGAAACCTTTCAGAACAAATTTATTATAATTGTTGTTATAAGAGCGGTTAGTAAGCATGAATAATTCGCATTCGGATTTGTCAGTGGATGAGGATTCACTCTTCTGACATCCCACGCCTAATAATAAAACATCGAAACAGCTTCGACATAAGTATAAATCTGTTTCATTTATTCACATTCATAAGTAAAATTGTAATATAATTTAAACAAAAATTAAAAGCACAGTCACTTACTCATTCAAATTTGTGATTGAACAGAGTGAACGTCTATGGTTCAGTTTCTGGAAGTTAAGATATGTGAAATAAACTTCAGTTGTTGTGGTATAAACAAAATGAAGGTGAAGAAATAATTTCATACAAATATCACACAAGACCCCTAATATTTTACAAGATATGTTCAGAATCCTCAGAAGTGATTCAGTAACACTAATTTTGGATGTGAGTAATGCAAGTTGTAAGCAGATGATAGAATCTCAAGTGGCAACCTAAAGTTTTGGATTGGTTTTCCCTCAGCTAAGACTCCACTTGTTGATACTGATTTATCACAATTGTTATTTATTCTTTCAAGCTGAGCAATCGCTTTTCACAGTTCAAGAACGCTGCTGATGAATGTGTGTTAACTGACTCGAGTAATGCTGTTTCAGGTGGACCATGTGCAAGAATTAATTTCCTCCTAAATGAAAATCAACTCTCAAAGAAAGTAGTCATTGACAGTATTGAGTCATTAATCTGAACATGTTGGAGAGTGGATCTATAAGTGTAGGCCTAATGTAAATAGCTCATTAATAAGAAACTCTGAAATTTATGGATTTATTATTCCTTTTACATGAAGAATGAAACTGATTTGAAAAGTACATTATGAATCTTAAGAATTACAAATTCTTCAGGATATCTACTGAAATGCGACATTTCTCAGAAAATGCCAAGCCTGTAGATTCTAGTGAATGTCGGTCAGTAATGAAAACTTTTGGGAAAGAAACGTACAATTTTAATAACCAGCATATCTTGATGTTTGTACAGACGAAGGAATAAGGCTGTCGAAATCCTGACAATATAACCTGTCACTGTTCATATTTCAGCATAAGTATGACGTTATATGAATAAACTGGATAACACATGCAATTTAGAAAATTCATATGTCGTCACTGATACGAATTTATAACAACACTGGACTGAATAAATATTATTTTACTCAGTGATTTAAAACTTTTCATATGATATTTGCCTAAGAAGTATTCAGACAGAATTTCAAGCAGCATGTGTACTGGATTTCACAGTACATTTCAATCTACGCACTTATTGGATATAAATGGATTAAGTTTTAAAGAAAACCTGATGTACTTTTCTAATGAACGCTATTATAATAATGAGAAACTATTCATTTGTGGTACATAGACCAATCCATTTTCCACTAAACTAGTAAAGAATTTATCAAAAAGACCAGATCAGCTTCAGTCATAATAGTTGTCACAAGACGTTTGAAAAGAATGACACTGTCTGTGTCTATAGTTTTCATGCCTATCCAGTAGAAACTAATTTCTTAATGAATACCTCACCTTCTCTTTTCCTACATCACCGTTCTCGACCTAAAATTCAGTTTAGCGAAATATGTTATAATTCAGGCTAGTTTCCTCAAAAAAGCAAACGAATTACTTTCAGTGCCAATACTGTCACTACTCAGGAACACTATTTCTATTTTAACTTCAGTGTTCGTTTACATTCAGTGCATTTATTCAAACATTCGTCAGTTTGTTGGTATTACACTTGAGCATTTATTCATCGATGTAAGTTGTGAGGCATCCCGAAAATGCAGATAAACTGTCGTGCTAATATTTTCTAAACGTACGTGCTTGTAGAGGTCTAACATTTAGTTTGGGGAGTGTGTGAGAAATCCATCCAACTTGATGCCTTAATTTTGAAACCACCTAATAGATCATCGAATGTGTTTTGCGTATCTATGACCAATCAAAGGTGAAATGACACTGCAGTCATCAAATCTCACACGATGTAAGTAAATCTCGGGAATTATACATAATGAAAACAAAACACGTAGTTCAACGAATAGTCTCTTTTCGGCGGATTCATTTTCTTATCTGTACAGTCGCAAATATATATTTGTAATTTTGTAGGTATGTGTACATTTAGTTTGTCAATCAAAAATACAGTTGGTTGTGGTTATTTCAACTAAACAAGTGAAGATTGTTAATTGAGGTTACGTTATGCAAAATCGGTCAAGGTAATTGGGTGTTAATGAAATTAGGGTAGTAACAAATATGATGAGTTTTCAAAAACAGTTGTTAAAAAGAAGTTATGTAATAATATGAATAGTTTGATGACTGAGTTTTACTCCGGATACGCATAGGAACAAAGTAGAGAATACGAATTTCGCGTAAGAGTTCTAAATGAATACAAGAATAATAAGCAGGTAAAGAAACAGGCAAACAAACAGAATAATGTCATCAAAATCAACAAATGCGTTACCATGACAGTAGAAGTGGTTGAGTAATTCTCTCTTGTATGCACAGCTCCAGTTTTTATATGTGAATGGCAGAGGTTCAGCTATTACTTTGAAGGAGGCATTTGTTGAGATGAAATGATCAGTGTTAACCAGGTGTTCAATTATCGCACTCATTATTCCACCACTATTGCCTTTTCGCAACCATGCTGGATAGTGTTCTTGAATCCTCTTGGACAGGGTGCGCGTCGAAAGACCGATGAAGCTGGCTCCACAGCAGAAGGTGAAATGATATACGCACAGAGAAGCGCTTAGATGCAGTATCGTGTACTTATTTTAAACAACTATTTGTGAAAACTCATCATATTTGTTACTATCCTAATTTCATCAACATCCAATAACATTGGTTGATATTGCATAACGCAAATCCAATTAAAAATCTTCAATAGTTTAGTTGAAATAACTACAACACATTGGACATTGATTGACAAACTGAATGTAAAAATACATACAAAATAACAAAAAAATATGCAATTGTAGAGATAAGAAAACGAATTAGCCGAAAAGAGATAATTCGCTGAACTAAATGTTATAGTTTCAAACTAAGATCTGTCATGTCAATCTCACCTAGGCTGACTGGCTGGCTGGCTGGCTGGCTGGCAGGATAGCTGGATACACACCATTTCGTTCTTCTCCCCAAATTCAAATGTCCTCGAAAAGATGCACACCACTGCACTGCACTCTTCTGCACTACACTACACTGCACTGTCATCAGCATCATCTCACTACTCACAGTGACCACTAGCACTGTCACCATGCCGTCACTGCAGACTGAGTAGACCAATCAGTCAACCAACTGTTGAGGATTACAAGCAACAAGCAAGATGTAATCAATCATAAGATTACTAAGCAAAAGTGTAATCATAATAATATTAATAATAATGACAACAGTAATAACGATAATATTAATACTACTACTAATAAGTGTAACTATAAAAATAGAAATCACAGTGTTGGTTTTCATATTTCTTTCAACGATAATGTGGTAAAGATGACAAGGTTGAGCATGTCAATCACATAATATTAATAAATCACTACCATTACAACTACAACTACGACTACGACTACCACTGCCACTGCCACTGGAACAGCACAAGGCGAGACACGGAAGCCAACGTGTATTTTCTTCAAGTGATCAAACAGCTATTTACATCTATCTATACAGTTTACATTCTTTAACCAATCAATCACCGACCGTGTGATTTTCGTTTACTAAACTAAACGACACGAAACAGAATGTTCAAATACACATATAGTATTCTGTTGCTAATGCACTCACTACTCAAGTGTGGGAATAGTGTTCAGACGTTAACACCAACAAATACAATGACTCTTACTGTCAGAATATAATTCCGTTGGAACCCATTGTCTGTATCACACCATCACCACACTACTACACCACTACTACTACTTCAAATAATAATAATAATAGTAATAATAATAATGACAATGATAATGACGATAATAGTGACAGTAATGGAAGTAATAGTGGTGATAATAATACTGATTACTATCATGAAAATGCTAGATTCAATGTATATAATATCAAATAGGATTAGAATGGTGATGACTGAAGATAGTTGTAAGGACGACTATTGCTATTATTCATTTTATAATTGTTGTAATTTTTGTAGGTGTAGCTGTGACGGTGAGCGAAGTGTGTATTGCAAATATCATCCATCCATCACATTGACTGTCATCTTGATGTGCTGTTGGTCGAGCCAATCAATCTGTGGACGACGAATCGACTAGATTTCGTAGAATGAATCCTGCTCGGCACGATTTCGAATCGGTCTGTCGCTAGCTCGCTCACTCACTTACTTACTTACTGACATACCTAATTACTTAGTGTGGTGTGCCAGGCATTGACTGGCTAGCTAGCAGCAATGCCCTGATATATATACATGACAGAACAAACCCATCCTTGTATATATGCAGCAACAGCATCATCATCTATGATCTTTTCATTTCATTCATCCAGGATGGATTTCAGACAATCCATCAGTCAATCAATCAATCACCAACCAACCAATCAATCAATCAATCAATCAAATCAACTCTTCTTCTACTCACTCATCCTCTTCATATATTTTCTTGTCTTATCTAGTCAAATATTTCTCCATATCGATAAGAGTCTTCATTGAACATCTTCATTGCTCA